>BGNK01000946.1:123658-177870 GCA_003297005.1 Symbiodinium sp. clade A Y106 | reverse complement strand
CAGATCCCCGTGTGTGGGTCGACTTTTTGCGGATGGGTCGACTTCGCGCGAATCTGGGCGTGAGCTTGGGGGGAGCCGACTTCACACAACCTGCGTCGACTTAACCCCGGCACCCAGTAGCGGCCAGGAGAAGGTCCAGCTCGTCAGCAAACATATCTGGATGCTCGGAATGGAGCGAATCTGAATGACAATAAGCAGTGCAAACAATCTGCCAAGACCATGAAGACCATAAAGTCGACGGGAGACTGCAATGCAGAATTAGCCTACTCGTCGGCGCTGCGAGCCATTCGCTGAAAGCGAAGAAAGGGAGGGAGTGAAAGGAGCATTTGCTGTGCTCGGGCCTTCAACCTCTATATACCCTCACAAACAGACCCAAAATACGGAGGCTAAGCAAGCCCCCATGGCTTGTCTGACCTAAGGTCCTCCCGTGGTAGCAGAGGCAGCGGATCACCATGTTCGTACGATCAGTTCAGGTTGTTCCGGTTTCTGTTCCCGGGTTGAGCTTTTGTCAGCTTAGCCTTGTGGCATGGAGGGTTAGCACTGCCGGATAGAACTACATATCATTCCGAGCAGACAGCAACCGTTGCCGGAGCTAGGGGGTCGCAAGTTGATCAACCGTTTAGCCCTGAAGCTCACAAGCCTGTAGCCCGGAGCCCTCATCATCATGATCATGACATGACCATGATGATGAGCATCATCATAATCATCACCATCACGATCACCATCACCTTTACCATCACCATTACCTTTACCATCACCTTTGCCTTCGCCATTATCATCATCGTCATCCTCGTGATGGTAGTATCAAAGCCTGTGATTGCACCAACCGACAACCCCGTGCACCTTGGTTCTCTTCGTTTAAGGTCGCATAAGTGAAAAAGTCTCAAGCATACCACACTGAAGAAAGGGCACAGAGGTACATCTCATGTGTCCCAAAACGAGCACCAAGCCGAACACGACTTCTAATCTGGTCCAGGGAGTGAAGGCGGCCGCCGCAGCCGGACGCCGGGGGCCTGAGCACAGTCTTGGTTCCGGTGTTTAGGGGCCTGGTGTTGAGGGGGAAGCTAGGCGCTCGAAAGGCCCCCCCACCGGCAGTTGCCAGTGAAGATCAGGAGGCTGCAGCCACCGGGCGGCAGCAGGTGCGATGGGGCTTCATGCATTGCCTGAAATCTGTGCCTGATCCAGAAAACCATGTGACACAGCGGGAGCGATTTTCGGTGCATCGTTGCGATTAGATTAGACTTTGTGCTGTGGAGGTTTCGTTCGCGTTTGTCATGGTTTCCGCTAGCATCGCGAAGGGTCCCGGCTTGCAGGAGGCTACCCTGATCACTGAACTAACAGGCAGCATAACAATCACACTAGCAAATCATCATAGTCGTAAGCATAGACCTCTACATAAGAGTAAAAGACCATCGCAATACCCTTTGTCAAAGCCGTAGTAAGAATCATAGTAATGATCATAATCGTATTCATAAGGCGTCATCGCCTTTTTCCTTCCGCCCCGGCCCGCGGCCAGGACCGGGCGCCGGGCCGCACGCAGCGCCGAGCAGCGCTCGAGCCAGGTGGCGGCCTCCCGGCCAGAAAAAAAAAATATTTATTTTTACTATTGTTATGATTATTACCATTAAATATTCTTATTATCAGTATTAGCATGAGTATTGGTATTTATTATCATTATTATTATAACTCCTCCCTTCTTTTCTGGAAAATGCCATGACAAGTTATTGGGTTCAAAATTAGATAGATGGGTAATTATAATATAAGTGGTTCCTCACAATTCTTCTTCTTTTCATTATTGTTATTATCGCTGTTTTTGTGCGGCTGGCGTGTTTTTTTTTTTTTTTTTTCTGGGTAGTTTGTTTCTAAAAATTGGGATAAATGGGCTATTACGGTTTTTGGGGCTAGTGTTGGGGTAGAGTACTGGTCGTGTAACGAGTAGTTCGGCTTTTTGGAGTGCAGGCTGTTGGGGTTCTGATCTACTTTCATCTGTGAGTCATGCTAGACTGGAGAGC
Organism: Symbiodinium sp. clade A Y106; assembly: GCA_003297005.1. Taxonomy (NCBI): domain Eukaryota; class Dinophyceae; order Suessiales; family Symbiodiniaceae; genus Symbiodinium; species Symbiodinium sp. clade A. Next base: position 175,858 of record BGNK01000946.1, on the reverse strand, counting down.
TCGAGTTGGCAAGGCTTCATGCGATACTCGTAGAAGATCGCACTTCTAGAGACCCTCCACCTTGTTGGATGAAGCTTCCGAGGCTCTGCGGCTAAGCCTCGGTGTGACGGAGCCATTCGCGCAGGTGGCCTTGGACATTGCCGGAGGCCTGGGCAGTTTTGGAGTCTTCGGGGTCTCGGGACTAGAGGAATTGGAGGTTTCCGAGGCAACTTGAGAGACTCGGAGGCGGCGCCGCCTCCGCTGCCCACCTGGTTCTGGAGCACTTGCCTCAGAAGTCTTCTTCAGACTAGCAACTCGTGGTCATTGGAATAATGCCAACAAGAAATCTAACAGCCATCGATGCCGCGGCAGCAGCAGGAGTAGGAGGAGGAAGAGGAGGCGGAGTGGCAAAGCAGTAGTATTAGTAGCAGTATTTGCGGTAGCAGGAGCTGTAAAGTAGTAGTAGTAGTAGTAGTAGTAGTAGTAGTAGCAGTAGCAGTAGCAGTAACAGTAGCAGTAGGAGTAGTAGTAGGAGTAGTAGTAGTAGTAGTAGAAGCAGTAGTAGCAGTAGTAGTAGTAGCAGTAGCAGTAGCAACAGTCGTAGTCGTAGTGGTAGTGGTAATGGTAGTGGTGGGAGGAGGAGGAGTGGGAGGAGCAGCAGCCGCCGTTCGCCACACCGTAATCCTAACCTTTTCCTTAACTGAATTCCTTAGCCCTAAACAGTTGCACCCTGGATCCCTAAGTCTAGACCCTTGACCTTCGAGGCATCGTACGGTCATCGAAAACGCCTACAACGACGTTGCAGGTGCTACAGTTGGAGTACCCCCTCTGGAGCTAGCTAGCAGCAGCGTCTCGACGGCCACTTCAAACGCATGTGTGGCAACTGTCTTTTTCGCATAATGCATAATCCGCGTTGCGATGGTGGAATCGTTTGGAATTTTGGGGAATGGTAGATGCATATTTCGAGGAAGGGGAAGCGGAGTGAAATTGACGAAAACTTGAGCCCTTCATGCCAAAGCTAAAAACCTGTAGTATTCCGAAGTCCTGTGCCACACAACGAAATACCACGCCATGCTGCCGGGATTCCAAACGATAGGCAACAGGTTGGAAGATGCCATGCAAAAGAAAGCCGTCAAGAACAGTTTATCAGAGAATATGCAGCCGAATAAACCTGTACAGAGATCTCTGAAGCCGAGCTTCAGAAGGGGCTTGCGGCAGGTCCGCTGCCCCACGTCCCGCCTGGCCTGGTTCCGGCCGTGATTGAGGCGGAGGGCTGGGATGTTGTGGGGACCTCCCATTCCCTGAACCGAATTGCTTCTAGTTCCTACAGGTGTGAACGTCGACAACTTGCACACCTGCATGCATGAATGCATATAGTGGCACGCATGAATGCACAGATGCATACCGTCTGTCTGTCTGTCTGCCTGTCGTTGTGTATGCATGTATGTATGTATGTATGTCTGTGTGTGTGTATGTATGTATGTATGTATACATACATCCATCCATCCATCCATCCATCCATCCATGCATGCATGCATGCATGCATGCATGCATGCATGCATGCATATGTGTGTATGTATATATGTATATATGTATATATGTATATATGTATATATGTATGTATATAGGCATACTTTCATTCATACTTACGAGCTTGCAGTAATGATCACTCATGCATGCATTGCTTGCATGGATGCGTGCGTTCATGCATGTATCCGTGCATGCATACCTACCAACATATACTTACATACATACATACATACATGCATAGATACATGCGTACATGCATGCATACATACATTCATACACACAGGCATGTATGCACACATGGATATTCATAGACAATTACATATAGATATGCATATTTATATAAACATGCACAGATACAGGTACGGATGCCTGTGTATAAGAAAATTTATACACCTAGATATATACACATGAGTGTGTGTATGTGTATGTACTTGTATATGTATATGCATATGTATATGTATATGTACAAGTATATGTATATGCATATGTATATGTATATGTATATGCATATGTAGATGCATAGACACATATACATGTGCACGCATCTATATGTACACCTATTCGATGTATGCATTCCAGGCATCTCCGAACTTGGCTGGCGCAGAATCCATTCTGACCCGCCAGGCCGCACTGTTAGGTTTTCGGTTTTGGATTCCGGGTTTGAGGCCTGCAGGATTTTAGGGTTTAGTACGATTATGACAAACATGCGAAATGCGTTGATTTAAAAGACCCACTCCGAAAGTAATCTTCGGTCTTCCGTGTTCAACTTGGCTCCGATGGATACGGACGGGGCCTCTTGTTGTCCTTTGCGCTGAGCCCAAAGGACAATTAGACGGAAGGAGTTTCTGCAAATGATCCCCACATGCAAACCAAAAGACCGCGTCACGGAAGTTTTCTTGGGTTCAGATTCGTGGGCTGAGCCGTTGAACCCGAGATAACCCAATCCTCAAAGTCAGAGCGGATGCAGAGCCTTACAAGAGGATTCCTAGAGCCGCTAGAGGGTTTGCAGGGTTTCAATAGGAGTATGGAGGGCATGACATTATCATCTCTTTCCTGCCAATGTCGGTAAAGACCATGGCAAGATCACATATATGGAATGTCCGCGAACGGCTTTCGTTTCTCCCTTTCTGTCTCATGGGGGGCCTGTGATGATCTCATATTTTTGCCGCCTGTGGCCTCTGTTCCAGCACGTGAACTTCTTCTTCTTTTTGACTGCACGACTATCACCAGTACAAAGATAGTGAAGGATTCTCGACTGATACTAGATACGTTGGGCAAGCGATGTGTTGTTCTCCGGTGGAACCGACGGGATATGGTTGGAAAGACGTTTTGTGTCTCTTGCTCTCAACGCTACTTTATCCCAAAACCGCAATCGCCAAAATTCGAGAATTCCGTCGTGGGTTATCATCCGATTCACACCGAGCAGCCCCGAAGCCAAGCCATGCCCTGCCCGGCAGATCGCGACGCTGATCGCGCAGCTCGGCTTTTCTGGGATATGTATTCAATGACAAGATGTACATGACTTGTGTTTTCTGCTTTTTACAAACGTGGTGGAGTGTCCTGACTTTCTGGGCCTTCTGTGCACAGGTACCTACGGAGGAGCTTCCATTCTCATGACTTGTCGAGGCACAAATACAAACACAGCTTCTTAAAGCCTCGACCTGGACCCAGATCAGATTGGTGGAGCGACAAAAAGACGCGTCTGGGAAAAGAGGCGTAAAGACGCGTGACCCTTCGGAGAAAGAAGAGAAGCGTTTGGGAAAAGAGGCGTGACCCTGCTGAGATGGAAAAGAAGCATGCCGGAAAAGATGGGTAAAATGTGTGACCTGTGGAGAGAAAACAAGACGCGGCTAGGAGAAGAAGGCGTGCACTAGGGGAGAGACAAAAAAACACGAGTCTGAGAAAAAGAGGCTTAGACGCGTGCATCAAAAACAGGATGCGTTTGCCCCTGCCATATTAGAGACGGTGGCTGAGGCGGAGCCGGCTACGCAACCGCCCTTGGCAAGAACAAAGGTCCGGGGAGGCAGGAGACGACAAGAATCACTACTACGATTGTCTAGTACGGTTTCAAGTTTTGTTACTATTCTTATTGCATTGCGTACTACGGTAGTGAGGTTTGCTGTATCTTTGTTGTTACAACCTACTGCGACTGCTTCCACCCTCACTGCCACTACCAGCCGCCGTCACCACTGCAGTTACTGCAAACGGGCCGCTACCGCTACCGCCTTCACTACGACAGCGGCGACCACAACTGCTGGAACAACAATGACGTTGACTGCTGCTCTTGCCGGGACGACTCAGTCTGAGCACCTTGTACTTTGCACTGCCCCGGACAACCCAACTGCCAAGATTCATTATTTGGCGTTTGTTTTCGGCCCAAAACCTGGAGACCTGTGTCGAACCTCGGCCCTCCTCTCCAAAACACTTGAATTACCTCAAGCTCCAACCCCTCCTAACAGTCTCAACCTTCCTCGCAGGTTTTCCGTGTTCTTCTGGAGGACGTCTCACGCATGCTCGAAAACGCACCCGGGCGATGACGGTTTCGGTCGCCAGACCCGCCAGGAACAGAACCCTGCTTGGGAGTTCAGGGTTGAATGCTGCAGGCGTCAAATCTCGCGTCCATTTTCTTTCTCTTGCTCGTATGGCTGCCATGACTTCCGATGCCTACTGTCACTGTTGTGTTTCTGAAGTGGCATCGTTTGCTGTAGCTTTTAGTGCCATCCTAGTCTTGATACGCTGATCATCTCTACTTCAAAGTCCAATTTTCCGGAATTGCATTCAGTGCTCTCTGAGTTAGGAGCGAAGGCGATCCTTGAGTTAATGCTGCCCTGTGCTGTCTAGCTTTTGCTTTCCCGTGAAACTGTTCCTGGCTGGTCGGCTGTGAATCATTCTCGCCCCCGCCGTGTACAAAGGCGCTTCCGCACATAGTTATTCTGGCCTGATGGCCGTCATTCCCTAGGTCAAAACCCTTGTGGCCTGGAACCTCACACTGGAGCCCCAGATGCAAAGGTCTGAACTAACTTTCAACCCAAGCTGTGCCCTGGAGCCCTGTGCCCGGAGCCTGTAATGCGTAAACCCGAAGCCCGCATCCCTGCGCCGGGGCAGCGGAAAGAAACCCTTCAAAGGCCTTCCCGGAAGGCAGAGGAGGTGTCTTGATCTGGGAAGCTTCTCACCGACTCGGTTGCACAGAGCTACTCGTAGGAGCAGACCCTGAAAAGCTGCATGCTTGTCTAGTCCAGTCTTGCCGGCTCTGGCGTGCTGGGATTTCAGGCTTCGGGCTTTGAACCGGGGAGGGAGAGGTTTACGGTCCTACAGACCACAACATCGAATACTTTCAGAGGATCCTACAAAGACCGGGTGCTTCCATATGAGGCTCCCAGCGCCGTGGTGTCCCCAAATCCAAATCCCAAGACAAGAAATCCTCAACACAATTCTCGGAGCTGCATTGTTGCCGTGATCCCGCGCTGCCTGAGGTAACGTTGTGAAAAAACGAAGGACCCAAGTTTAGAGCCCTGGCTGATGCAGTCATGCATGTTATGCGAAAGCCCTTACGAGGGGGGCCTGTATGGACCACAGTTCAGAACCAATCCGCCTGTGGTAGGGTTCCACACTTGGCTCAGAAGTGAGAAGTGGAAGCCAAAGGGAGGGCCACAGAGCAGAGCGAGTCGAATCATGCCAGGCCCGGAATGCCGTCAGACGTTAGAGCTTAAACTCATGTTCGTTATAGCAATACTCGTCAAAGGCAATTAGCAAACCCATGCATAATCGCAAAAACAAGAACAGCTTTCGTAATCATGACGATTCTAGCAACGGGGTGTTGGGACACAAATTTTCGGGTTTCCCCCTGCCGTAACGTTGGCGGGTTCGCTCTCTGTGAGCTGCTTGCATTTCGCTGTCGGAAGACCAAGTAGAATCATTCCTTAGGCTTCCGTGCTCACCCACAGAACTCCAGTGAGCTAGTGCACTAGTGTAGTTATTACGGCCTTTGTTTCGGTTCACGGTCTGGGCATTTGGGGCTTTAGATGGGTACTTGCTGGAAAGTGTTATGTTTTTCGGGGAGGTGTGGAGTGTCGAATGTAGAGGTGTAGGGGTAGATCATTGCACGCTTCTCGTAGGTTGGAGCTTCTCATGTTGGGTTTCGGACCTCGTCCATGTAAATTGGCAGCACTGAGCTCACGCCTTTCTTGCCCTGCATTGCCAGGAAGCCAGGTATGTAGGCCTTTGACGGCCAAACTTGAATGAAACTGGGCACCGAATCCGGCAAATTCAAGACATGAATCCTCACGGGTAAGCCTTTTCAACCTCCGCCAATTCCAGCATCTCGCAAGGCGGAGACCAGCCAAGTGGAAGCCTCGGGGCAGTTGGGTTTTTGCAGTCTCAGTAACCTCAGCAACCCAGACCCACTGTTGTTGGGATGTGGCGTGTGGGATGGGGCTGGACTTGACTTGTCTGAAAGAACCCTTACACCCTCCGCAGCCCTCCACACCTGGCTTTCATGTGTGCGCCGTTGCATGAAGCGGACCGATCAGATCGGCACGCTCCGCACAAGTTTTGCATGGAAGCCGAATCGCCAAAGGTCTGGGCGAGCCCCCTGAGCCGGAGCCTTTGCTGTGGCTCACAGCAGGGTAAGGTTTGTGTTAGGGATTAGAGTTTACGTAGGGCTTAGGGCTTAGGGTTGTGATCGCACTTCTGTTTGGGGGCAGGGTGAATTCTTTGGGCAATTTTCTGCGCCTAGGGCCTAGGGATGCCTAGGGCATCTAGCCTAGACGGCCATGACAATAGCTCGGTGCGTGAGCCTCACCCTCCAACGCCAGCCGCGAGGCCCTAAGCAAACTATTCTCGCAACCGCCGCAAGGGGTGCCTCAGTATTGCATGTTGCTTATATATATATATATATATATACATATGTGTATATATACATATATGTATATATAGACATACCTACAAGTGATTTATCCAAAGATCCCCTGTCTGCAGAGCAAGGCAAGAGCTGCTGTCGCAGACTGTGCAAGAGCACAGTGATGCGGAGCGACCTGAGGGCTCGGGTACCGTATTTTTTCTGTCAATTTTTCTGGTGTTTTTTTTCTGTATATTTTTCTGGTGTTAGGTTGAACACAGACGAAAGAAAGAAGGAGAGAAACGGAAGCCGGAAAGAAAGAAAGGAGCAAAGAAAGCAGGGAAGAAAGCAAGAATGCCAGACACCAGGAAGGGGAGAAAGAAAGAAAGGACGAAGGACAGAAAGAAAGCCAGAAAGGAAAGAAGGACGAAAGAAAGAAAGAAAGAAGACGGAAACAAAGGAAGAAAGCAAGAAAGCAAGACGCCAGCAAGGGGAGAAAGAAAGAAAGGAAGGAAGGAAAGAAGGACGAAAGAAAGAAAGAAAGAAGACGGAAACAAAGGACGACAGAAAGACAGACAGATAGCAAGAAGCAAGGAGAGAAACAAGGAAGGACAGAAAGAAGCAAGGAAATAAGAACGCAGGAAAGACAGAGAGACAGAACGGAAGAAATGAATATCGAACGACAGAAGCCAAGCAAGGACGACGAGATGGAAAGAAACAAAGAACGGAGCAAAGAAAGAACTCAAGAACGAAAGCAGGATAGACAGCAAGAAGCAAAGACCAGAGAAATAAAGAAAGAAAGAGACGCCGAAAGAAAGGCATAACTCAAGAAAGAAACATACTGAGAGGAGGACAGAAACAACTACTCACACAGAAAGCCGAAAGAGAGACAGAAGCAGAGAAAGAAAGCAATACCGAAAGAACACAATCAAGAATTTAGGAAAGAGGACGGAGCAAAGGAAGAAATGATGCAGAGGAAAGCAAAGAAGAGGATGCCAGGAAGAGACGAAGAAAGGAAATTATGCACAACGAAGGGAAACAAGTAAAAAACGAAAAGACCGAGACGCTGAAAAACTTTGTGAGTGTAGCCGTCGTTGAGCCGCTGGAGCAAAGCCGCTGAGAAGATGTAGCGTCCCGGAGTCTCTGTGCTTAGCAGGATGCATGGTATACAAGTAGGAAAGTGCATGTCGTATTCATCATAGTGCAGTCGCGCTCTGTCCTGCTTCTCATCGGTTCCAGTGGTGCTGTTGGTCGTGGGTTGAGCTCAATCTACATAGTCATGATGGCGCATTTCATCGTCGTAATAACATGGGTACTTGCAGGCCGTCTGGGGCGAGGGTCGCAAGCTACTCTTGACCCGGCCCGCAGCTCCACCCTAGAACCTGAGGACACCTAAACCCGAAACCCCCGTTAAAGGTTCAGGCGCCTTTCCACCCAGACCGCAACCGCAGAGTCTTAGAGTTTCAATCCAGCAGCCTCGCGGATGCTACAAGCGCGCGGTGCAAAAAAAGAAGTGTGAGAGACACGGCAGCATTGTGGCAGGAGCTTTTGACTGTCCAGCAGCTGCAGCGAGACGAGCGGAGAGGTTTGGGAAGCTTTGGAACCGAAAAATCCACAAGAAAAGCCAGAAAAATACACAAAAAAGAATTCCAGTCAGAGGCGGAGAACAGTCACGGCCACCAGGCTAGATTCCGAAAACCAAGGAAAACAGAACTAGAACCAGGAAATTATACAAAAAAGCCGAAAAATAGACAAAATTTAAATCCTCGCTCCTGAGGGCTCAAGGTTTCTTTGTTGTAATGCTGTAAAGGCAGTAGAACTGGAACTGCATGGGAACGGGACGGCTCTTGAGGTGAAGGTCGTCAACCGATGATGCTGAGTAGCGCTAGTCCATTTCAAGCTCTCAGCTCGTGCTTTTGGCCTCGCCTGAGGATTTGTTCAGGGCTTTGACGGGATCCGAGGTACGAGTTTTGTTTTGAAGGCAGTGCGCCTGACAGTAGCTAAGGTTTTTGGGATTGGTGTTGTCTTTCGGTGGCGTCGTTGGCCTCTCAAGCTCACCGGCGCCATCGCACACTAGCGGAGGACATGCAGCACGTGGACATTCTGGAGCAAGCGCGCCGGGAGGCCTCGGTGATGAGACACAATGAGCGTTGGGCCTTTTGCTAGTACATACTCTATAGTATTAACTATATACTGTTTATTGGAGCTAGTGAAGATGGTTGATGAGACGCTGTCCTGGCGAGAACTGTCGCAGGCTGACGCAGAACTTCTGATGCACTCGGGTACAACAGTGTAGCCTCTTCTGCCGAGCGTGCCAGCTTAGAAACGACACGACCTTCAGGCAGCGCTGACTGTATATAATTATGGTAAGTTATGGTGTTATAGCCCGACTCTCGCACGCCTCGAAGCATTGTCCTTTGTATTCATACCCAGGTGCGACCTCAACACTGCCGGCCTCGAGTAACATTTGGAGTCCCCACCCCTTGGCATGCGTAATGCGCTCTAGACTCTAGTATGACTGCAGACATCTGCGACTACGACTAAACCGACTACGACTACGACAGCTACAACTACAGTTTACTACCTAGTACCAGTAGTGCAGGCAGTCATACTGCCGCTTTCTGCTGCTGCTGCTACATGCGTTCAGCCCCCCTAGACTCCCTACGATGTACTCCCTAAGCCTCCTATATCCTAAACCCTAAACCCAACCCGAAACCTAAACTGGAGCTTCTGTGCGAACCGAGCCGAGACACTGCGAAGGTGCGCACGGCGCGGCGGATTGCGGTTGCCTCACTCCTCCTAGCAGGTCGGTCAGTGCCCTGTTGTGCCCTAGCAACGCATTTCTGAAAGTGGGGACAAAAGTCTCAAACAGCAGGATCCTTTGCCCAACCAATTGGTCTCAGGCTTTGGGGTTTAGGGTTCTCTCAATCCTCAGCGAGTTTCAGAGCGAAGTCTACTTGGCCGGTTGTCATTATAGTCACACCTTACTCATACCTGCTTGCCCGGTCCCACAGAAACGTATATTTTGTATACATACGTACGGACGCGCGCAGGCATATCTGTCTATCTATTTTTCTTTCGTTCTTATCCATCTATCTAAGCTATCTGCCCATCTCTGTATCTGCCTGCCTGCCTGCCTGTCTGTCTGCCTGTCCAAAAATCCATCTATCTGTCTATCTGTGTGTCTACCTATCTACTTATCTATCTACGCACGTGTTTACCCACCTATCAATCCGTCGATCTTTCCGGTCAGTCTGCCTCTCTCTCTCTCTCTCTTTCCCCCTCCCTCCCTCTTCATCTATCTATCTAGATATCGATCTATCTGCCCATGTGTCTCATCTATCTATCTACCAATCTATCTGTTTACCTAGCTATCTAGCTATCCATCCGTCTGTCTGTTTGTGTATCAGTCTATCTGTCTATCTACCCACCGACTAGCTATCTATCTGTGTCTACCTTTTCACCTAGCACTCTATGTATACTTCTGCCTGTCTATCTATTTGTTTATCTGGGTCGCTAGGTGTGCATATGTATATATATATATATATACATATATATATATATATACCTGAAGACCTGGGAATTGGAACGGTAAGCGGTCAACCATGCTCGACTCTCAGCGGTAAAGACGAGGATCCCCGTGCGCCCTGCGCTCTAATGTTGTAGCCGGGCCCTGCTACATCCAGCGTCCTCAAGTCCCAATCTGGGAGGCTCCCGTAAGAGGTGTATCCGAGCATGCCCTCTCAAACCTATTGTCACGAACCGCTGGCTTCGACCTAATTACTGGCAGCCGAATGCGCTCAACTCCCATGCGAAGGCGCTGCCTGCGCCGCGTGCGTCGCCGTAGCACTGCCTTTGCCGGATGCCTTAGTGACTCGGGCTCGGGTTCAGGGTTCACGTTCAGTTTCGAGCTATAGGACGAGAGCTAAACTCGTGGCCGCGATGTCTCTTGCAAATCTTCGAGCGTCCGTTCACTGTGGGCGTCTTAAGGTGGTAGTGGTTGCAGTGGTGCGTTCGCCAGCAGCATGGGTTGGTTTAACTCGGACAGGTTGGACGCTGTGGCTGGCACTAGCTTGGCACATCAAAGAAGTACACATGAGCAACATGCTCTTGCAGGTGTCGTATTGTTCCCAGATGATCAGGGCCATGCTGCATGGCTCCGAACTTCTCGAAGCAGTATGATTGCTTCAAGGACATAGCTCTGACACTCCGCTTCGCCGGCTGAATCAGCCAGACTTCGAGAGCCATGTGCCCCTTTTTGTTGGAGCGGGCTGCTGATGGTTGGACAGATCGTGGTTTGTTGGCGAAATTCTTCGCCTGCCAGCGCTCAAACAGCTCCAGGACTCAAGTGCTCCTCCTGAACTAAAGCTGGCCGCCGACTCCTATGCCCGAAACCCTGGAAAAGCCCCGCCTACACCCTGGACGTATAACACCCTCCATCTAGAATACTGACCCTGAAATCCCAAATGATGCCTAGACCCCTGCACAGTAAACCACACAACCCCCAAACCCCGAGTTGATTGGAAGCACTGGAATGACAAGGCTCTCCACTCGTGGTTGGCCGGCAGAAGTACAGCGCAACGAGGAGATTCCCCGTTTCCATGTGCAGTCCTGTTGGACGGTTTATTATATTCGCGTCATATGTACGACGTCCAGACAAAAACAGAAACAAGAAAACAATTAAACGCACAGCCTGCACGACATAAAGAACCAAGCCTAGCCCGCAGGTAGGCAAGCAGAAGTGCTACAGCAGAGACTTTGATTCAGATACTTGAGAACAACAGCATGTGAAGAAAGGTTCACAGAAATAAGGATGAATGCATACATTCTCATATATACGTATACATATACATTTACACATGCATATGCATATGCATATACAGATGCATGTACATGTACANCAGCATGTGAAGAAAGGTTCACAGAAATAAGGATGAATGCATACATTCTCATATATACGTATACATATACATTTACACATGCATATGCATATGCATATACAGATGCATGTACATGTACACACATAAAAACATACATGCCGCCCAAGTGCATGCATGTATTGAATCATCTGTTATTGTATGTCAATCAGAATAGCACGAAGAATTGCAACGTAGTGCCCTATGTCNCATGTACATGTACACACATAAAAACATACATGCCGCCCAAGTGCATGCATGTATTGAATCATCTGTTATTGTATGTCAATCAGAATAGCACGAAGAATTGCAACGTAGTGCCCTATGTCATGGTCTCATTTTGTGCGTGCACACCTCTTTTGCTAGGGAATTTCACGAAGTGTCAGGCATGATTGTCACGGCCTGTAGGTGTCATGGGCCATGCATGGCCTTGGCCTCGCTCGTGCAGTTATGACACATTCCAACAATTGGCTTTTCCGTGTCGTTCTGGAGGAAACCGTGCTGGACGAAACGGTCTACCCCTTGTTTCCAGGCATGGCTACTTCATGCCCGTGCAAGGTCTGATCACCCGAAATCCCCAACCTGGGATTCAGAGATTTCAGAAAACTTTTTTAGGGTTTAGCGGAAGTTTAGGGCGGAAATTTAAGATAACGGCTTAATTGGGAGGTTGTTAAGCTCAGGATGCCTTGAAGTAAAAGTGTAAGAAAAAGCTACTAAGAAAAAGGGAGTTCCCCCAAACCTAGAACAGCATCCCGCCTTCAGGCATGCCGACGCTCGAAGTTGGCTGGGCAAAATGTATCACCAATGCTGTAGGGCCCCCAGGATGCACATCATGATGGTAGCGATAGCCCTGATTGTTACGAAGAGCAAGATAAAGATGATCACCAGGATGACGAGGAATTTGCGGGGAGTCAGTGTGCAACATCTCAGTATGTAAGTCGAGAAGTCTAAGGGTCGCTCGTTGGACTGGAGATGTTAGAGCCAGATCAGATTAGGTCCAGTACCAGCATCACTGCGGCAGTATCTGTGGTAACCGCAAAAACTCCGGGAGCGGAGCAGAAGCAAAACACAGAAAGGAAGCAGCAACGAACACAACAGTAGTACGCAACAGCAACTTCTTCGAGAGCTCCTCCGCCCCCTTCTGGATTATGATGATTATGGTTGTTGGTATTGCTGCTCTTGCCGTTGCTACGGGAAATACTACTACTGCTACTGCTACTACTACTACTACTACTGCTGCTTCTGCTGCTACTACTACTACTACTACTACTACTGCTACTACTGCCACTGCCGAAGCTGCCACTACACACCGCTACACACCACTAGGCACCACTACGCACCACTACGCACCCACTACACACCACTACGCACCACCACACACCACTACGCACCACTACGCACCACTACACACCACTACACACCACTACACACCACTACACACCACTTCACACCACTACACACCACTACACGCCACCACACACCACCACACACCACTTCACACCATTAGGCACCACCAGGCTCCACTACGCTCCACTACACGCCCACTACACACCACTACACACCACTACACACACCACTACACCACTGCGCCACTATGCCACTACACCACTTCGCCACTACGCCACTACGCCGCTATGCGACTATGCCACTATGCCAATTTACCATGCCACTATGCCACTGCCACGGCCGCGGCCGCTGCTGCCGCTGCTTCTAGTAGTAGTCGTAGTAGTAGTAGTAGTAGTGGTAGTACAACGAGTAGCAGTAGCAGTAGTAGTAGTAGTAGCAGTAGTAGTAGTAGTAGTAGTACCACTACTACCACTGCTGCTGCTGCTGCTCCTACTACTACTACTACTGCTACTGCTACTGCTACTCGTTGTACTACCACTGCTACTAGTAGTAGTAGTAGTAGTACTACTACTACTACTACGACGACTACTACGACTTGTTGCCCACCGTCCATCATTTCATGAAACCATGAGCCATTCCACCCTCCCACTCATCAAAGACAGATTTTGCTTTTCGTCCGCCTTTCTATACGTACTTGCCTTTCCTGCTGCTAGCTATTGCATCGTCCGGGTTCTCCATCTGAGTAGAAGCAACCGCAAGAGCTGCAGCACTATCAACTGGAAACGGAATAGCTTTCGACTCCTATCGATCACCTTGTGCAGCAGGTCGTCCGTGAAGCTCACAACCCGGAATCCAAGAAGGCAAGTACAGTCAGGGGTACAGCGTGTATGCACATTCATGTACACATGGGGGCAGACTTAGAAACGAAATGCAAGCACACAAACACATGAGCACACATGCATAAACACGTACATTCCCCCCTACATACATACGTAATCATACATACATGTCTCCGGACTACCCCTATGATGTGCCCACGTGGACGGCCCTGTGCGGTTTCTTGCGTCCTTCCAAATTGGGCAAGTGCTGAGTCTCTATCAAGACTCGCAAAACGTTGAGAGGCCCTTTGTTTTGCAGAGAAGAGCCCTTGTCCGTATTTTTTCGCAGAGAGACCTCGCAAGAACTGGGGTTTAGAGACTTCTTGTTGCCATATTTTGTGCAGCTCAAAAGCACCGGGCGGCTTAAAAGAGGCAAAGGATGTCTTCGAGAATTTTAACGGCCGACTCTCTAGTTGTAGGTTTATTCGGGGAGAATCTGTTTCGCAATGGATGCAATTCCAAACGCCGCGAGCGCTTTAGCTGCCAAGAAATGACTTTTTCCGTGAGCGAGCTGGCAGTGTTTGGAAGCTGCCCCCGTTGCAAAACAACCATAGGCACTTGAAGAAGCAGTTCTGTAAGAGCTCTCCGAACAGGCGTGGAGGACAGGCTTGAGGTCTGCAGGGTTCTCTCGGTGTTCGTGGCAAGTGATATGGACCGTCGCATTGCTGGGTCTCACTCCAACATGCTATGAGGTTTTTGATTGTTATATCTCTGGAGAGAGCGTTGGCATCTGGTGGTCTTCAGTCTTTAGCTGTGCTTTTGCCATTTGCCCTCTAACCAAAGCCCACGTCCGTAACTTTCTAAGCCCTGAGCCCAGACTTCAGCGACTTTTTGCAGAGAGAAAGGCCCCCACAGATCTGTACAAAGCCTTAAAGACTCCACTACTGGCAGGTTGCGGTGGTGAGGGAGGACACGCGGATTTATGTAGCGGAAGTTAGGGGCCGACGGGTGCGCCCTGCCTCGTTGCTCGGAGGGTTTCCGGGTTTAACGCAGTTTTTCTGGTCCAGGATTCTGGGGTTCCTAGTTCGGGTTTCAATCTGGCTTCAGGGTTCAGGTGGATGGTTCAGGGTTGAGGTCCTGGCATTTCGATTCTGCGGTTTCCTCCCAGTGACTGAACTCACTAAACCTTATGTCTGCTTTTTCCTCCCACGAAACTTTAGTTGTGTTGCGGGTCTTGCGGACGGAAGCCGAAATAGTGGGGCTTTGTGGTTTCAGTAGCCACATAGTTGAGTTCCGGTCTGGGTGTTGCCGGGTTCCGATTGATGCAGCTGCCAGGTTCGCATCACTCAGCCCCTCCATGGGTGGCTCTCAACGATGTCCAATGACGGTCAGGGCCCTGGCTGCCTGGCTTGCAGCCGGCTTCTGCAGGAACGGTGCGCAGATGGACACTTTTGAGGGGTCTCCTTTGTTTTTTTGGATGCCTTTTTCTTCGTGTTTAGAAGGCCTCTTGGGAGCCCAACATGTCGCTACCTTGAAGCCAACAAGTCCAAAAGCTGCCCAGGGGCAGTTACTGCACTCGGCGGGTGAGGCGTTCCGAGTTCGGTCCGTGATTCAGGAGCTCAAGGAGTAAAGAACTAAGCCCCCGGTCCAGTCCGGCCGCTCGCCTGCTTCGCCACTAGATGACGAAAGCAGCCTGAGGCATTGAAATTGTGCGGAGCACAAAAACAGACGAGCTGCGGGAGGAGTGCCTGGGCCTCAGGTCCCGGGCGACATGGAAGTGTCAAGGGAATGCCTGCAAGATGATGATAACCTGGGAATGCAGCGTGTAGTTCTAGGTGTAGACGGCGAGCAGCGTATCAGACATGTTGCAGACTTCTGAATGCCAGAAGTGCCGAACATGCTCGAAGCTAACCAACTGTAGATAATCCCACCTGCTGAGGCCTTCGTCTTGGTCCCCTAAAGCACTCGGTTGCACCTTTGCCAGCTGAAAGTGGCAGGCTCACTCTCGGAATTAGCTTCATGCAATACCAAGATATGATCCATTACTTTAATATCCGATGCATTGTGAGTTGTATCATACGCTCAACATGATCTGATGCTTCGCCCAGTCCGACATCAGAAAGCCGATCCTCTTCCAGAGAATGCCACTGCTAGGGCCTCGTTCGGTGGGAGAGCGCTGATTTCGGCAGGGGCCCGGTGTTGTCCTCCTCCGTCTTATGAGCCTTATGTATACTCTTGTTAGTGCTGGTATTGCCATGCTTTCAGTTTTTTTTGTGTTTCGTGCAGAGTCCCCATAGCCTTTTTCTACCGGAGCTAGTATTTTGTTGGACGCAGCTTTGCCTGAAATGCCTGAGGCGCAGAGCCCAAACCCTGAAGGCCTGAAGCCATCAAGCCCTAACGCTTGAGCCTTAAATGCGTTTTTGCTAACAGATTCAGGGCAAGATACTTGATCTTGCAAGAGCCCACTACAGAAGAAGCCGCCCAAGCCGAAACCCTTAGACCAGCAAGACACTGTTTGTGCCAAGACTTCTCCAAATCACGGCAATTCAGATCCGTGCATGCATACGTAGATATGACAGTATACATACATATATCTATAGATATATACACAGATTGTATGATATATGAATAAGGTGTATGCAATGTAACATATAGATATCTACGCGTATATACATTCACATACATTATATATGTGCACACATGTATGTATATTATTGTATGCATCACGGGTTTTTTTCTACACGGGGTTTGTGTTGAGTTCAGGAGTGAGGGTCGAAGGCAAAGGCATCAGTCCTCTCAAGAGCACAATTCAACACGCAGGCTTTGGGTCGGTAAGGTCTGTCTTGCTGTGTTGGTGACCTGTTGCTATCAGTAGGTCTACTGCATTTTGCGCATTGCTATGACCGTCGCGACTCTTCCAGCCGCTTGAAATCGCTCTCGCCACGATCACCCGCTACCTTGGGTTTGGAAGTCACGCCCCGCGAATTGGACACGTGGTAAGATGCAGGAGCTCGGGAGTGAGGGAGGAAGAATCAGCAAGCCTGTCCCAAGAGTGTTGCTACTCATACAAGTCATCAGTGCAGCAAGAGCTATAGCAGCATCGCTGGGTCTAGCAATAGGGTAAGTATTCTTGCACTGGTAAAACATGGCACGAATCACCAGTGTCATTCTGCGAACAGTAGGAGTTGCTTTGGCACAGTTCCTCGAAGAGCCCCAAGCCCAAACCCGGCAGAAGGCAAGGAGGCCCTGAGACCGTGCGCTCAGCTCATGGTGCCCGAGGTGCAGGACGGGGTGGATCGTCTCGAAAAGGAGTTGTTGAAGCTCGGCCCTCAGCGGTTGCAAAGTTGTGTTTTCTCAAGCTTCTTGTTTTTATTTTGTTTGTGGGTGGGGAGTCCTTATGATAAGGATCATAATATTCAGGGTTTTATAATGGGTCGATTCTTTTCTGAAATGAGCTCCCACATGTCTTGACAGCTTGCAACGGGCCTGAATCCCTCGTTTGGGCTTCCTATCTGATCTGGGGACCGTTGCTTCTTTGCGATGCCCTCCACAGAGCTCTCGTCGTTCGACTGCTATGAAATGACCCAATTACTGTTGAGCTTCCTGTCTGAACTATTCTCTCGACCCGGCATTCCAGAGAGTTCCATGTCCCGAACCCCGACATCACCATCCTTGGCTCTGTTGAGGCTTCGGGGCAAAGAGGGCAAGCTCATGGAAGCCCTGGCGTGGCTCCCAGAGATTTCGTCTTGTTCTATTGCAACAATACGAATGTGTCGAATCATTCCGCTTTTCAGCATGGCGACATCAAAACGTATCATTCTATATCTCTTGACCAATACAGCAGACGTGCTGAAATGAAACTGTTGCGGTCATCGGGCCAAGTGGAGTGTTATAAGGAAGGAAGACGACTGTGGCAATGTTGAGGTGTGCAAGGTCGTCACAGAACACAATTCTGCTTGAGATGTAGTAAAGGCTCGCTGAGGGTAGAGGGTTTGGGATGTCGAGTGAAATAAACAGCATCGCGAACTGCCGTCCAGACGCTTATGGCACCTTACCAAGTGCGGGAAGCAGGGTCCGCCCACAAATTTGTGCAGTTCCGACAACCCACAGCCAACAACCCACAGCCAAACATGCAAGAGCTCTGGTCACGGGAAGTGTTCGCTCGCCAAACATCCTTCAGTCTGTGGCGTCCCATGATATGCAGGAGATGGCATCGCGAAAGGTTGCCGACAAAGCGAAGGCAGGTCCTTCGGGGCTTAGTTCCGGGCTCAGGGAAACCAAGGCCTAGACCCACAAATCTGAGTACCGTGAACCTCCAAGGCCCGAGGTCCCACTATCCGCAGAAGCACCGGGAGCGGCTTCTTGCGAATTGTGATTTTCGACAGGTGCACGAGCTGGCAGACACGGCCAGCGACAGTGCTACCAAGGCGCGGATAGACTATGGTAGACTTGCAGTAGCTCATCTCCAAGATCCGATCCTGGCCCATGGCGCGCGATTAAGGGCTCAAAGCTGAGGGCTATGTGACCGCTTTTCTACGAGGTCATCGGCCGGGTGGAGCAGGCCCTCAGCAAGCTTGATCTGGGAAGGCCAGCGGATGCGCGCCCTTCGCTGGTGAGATGCGAGCAGTATGGGTGGGTGGCATCGGGTTCCTAGTCCTCCCTCCAGGCTGCCCTTAAATCTGAAACTGTCTGAACTAAAACCCGACACCGCCAATCCTCGTCAGGGAAGCATTCAGCCTGAGCTGGATCAGCGGTAGTACGGCTTTGGGCCAGAGCTTTGGTTCTGCGTACAGTGATCGCTAGGACAAGGGCCTTGCTAACAAAATCGCAAACAGGACCTAGGACCTAGGTCTCTGTCCTGCTACTAAGGCTGGAGTAGGACCGAGAATATCAAGAATCCATGACACTGAAATTGACAAGCGTGGGGTTTTCCTGACCGCTACTGTTCTGATTTAATGCTCGTGAGTATTGTGATAGTGAGTATCACTGCTAGATCAGTTGGTTTGTCATGGTGGTGAGTCGGAAGCTTTGATGCTCATGATGGTTCTAGTCATCATAATCTCTGTGAGCAGAGAGTCTCCGAACTGACGAGAGTCCATCAAACCAAGCGTTCTTTGGGCAAAGTCCAAGCTCACTAAACCCTGAGACCCCAAACCCGCTGCGCCCAGTGTGGACGTGCAGCAGATGACCAAGGACATCTTGAACGGCAAGGCGCTACTACCCAAGCCCCACCCCTAAGCCCTATAGCAGATTGAGCATAATAATGATGTACTTGTCGGAGCTTTGCCTGACAAGACGAGACGGATGTGCCCTGCACCAACTGCAGGTTGGCACTCACTCACTCACTCACTCAATCACATGATGACGTAGATGACGTATACCGATACCTGAACAGCCCGAAGTCCTCGACGTTAGCGCCTATTCTCATGACGACTACATAGGAGTGCAAATTCTGGTGTTTGATTCTGTTGCTGTTCTTGCTATGAATATGATAAACGGTTGTGGCTGCCGTTGTCGTCCTCCTCGCCGGCGTCGTCGTCGTCGTCATCCTCGTCGTCGTGTCACAGCTTCTTTGTCTTCTTGTGGTCGTTGTCATCATCGTCATCGGTTGTTGGCTGTTGTTCGTGGTTGGTGTTAGCATCAATGGTAGAAGCGGTGGTGGTGCTGGTGGTGGTGGTAGCAGTAGTAGGAACGCAGCAGCAGAAGCAGGAGCAGAAGCGGGAGCGGGAGCGGGAGCAGCAGCAGGAGGAGTAGTAGTAGTAGTAGTAGGAGTAGCAGTAGCAGTAGCAGTAGTAGTTGTAGGAGCAGCAGCAGTTAGGGTGGTGGTGGTGCTCGTGGTAGTGGTAGTGGTAGTGGTAGAGGTAGACGTAGTGGTAGTGGTAGTAATA
Source organism: Symbiodinium sp. clade A Y106 (assembly GCA_003297005.1). NCBI lineage: Eukaryota > Dinophyceae > Suessiales > Symbiodiniaceae > Symbiodinium > Symbiodinium sp. clade A. Next base: position 156,543 of record BGNK01000946.1, on the reverse strand, counting down.
GTGGCAGTGGTAGTGGTAGTGGTGGTTGTGGTTGTGGTCGTGGTTGCGACCGTTGTTTTGAATATCGGCACATTGTCCCGCTATGGTGACTGTTTTCCTAAAACTGATCTTTGTTTTCCGTACTGTTGCACATTGACTTCCCTGAAGTTGCTGAGCCTACTAAGCTTGTTTGCCATCACCTGGAGCCCAAATCCAGGTGGCGCTTTTCCTTGAATGTCACGGGGCGCGCTTGAATTAGCCCTAGCTGTTGCCGCTGTGTCCATACGTGTCGTACGCCAAAAGTGGCGACACCTGCCTGCCCCATAGCGGCTTGTCGTAGCATAGACTCCTGTGCAGACGGAGAAGAGGCCCTTAAAAACACAAAACAGTCCACATAGGGTGGTTGGTTTTGATTGTGCAATGACGGCCTCAAATGGAGCTCAAACCCTGAAGCCCTAAACCCCAATCAACCCCTGAGCCTGAAATCCCAAATCCGAAGGCCTCAATCCTTATACGACCCTTGTACAAACCCGTGTAGAGCTCTCAACAGGTGGACCTCTCGGGCTTTGCGAAAGACCTGAACCTGGGCACCCCTCCACCGACGGAGGAGCTTGAGCTTTTGGAAGGTATTTAGGGTTTAGGGCTTTGGGGTATAAAGTATAACACAACTATTCAGGGACTAACAGGCTTGAAGCAGCAAGGTTGAAGGCTTACTTGAGGGCTCGAGGTCAGGGTACGATACGCTCTTGTGATGGTTCTTTGGCTGTATGGGCTTCTTTGCATGCTGAAAAAGGATATCTCATGTGGGGTGTGATCTGCGCTCTTTCGGGTCTTGGCAAGGCAAGCCAGGTTCAGGATCAGTGGAATATGAGGTGACAGATGCAAAGCAGGACTTGCACAGCAGCTAACGGCCGTCCTTTTCGAACATCAGAACTCGAAGTCCTTGTTTTCTGACCTTACGCGTTTTCGCTCCTGAACAGGCGCCAAAGATCGACATTGCCGCAGCCCTGGACCTGTGTCAATCACATGCATCTGAAGGATGTCCCCCTAAACCTAAACCCGTTTAAATCCGAAGAGCCTACTCGTAGGGGCACCGCTCTTGAGTGCAACTACTATGATTGCAATCACCAATGCATCAATGTCATTGTCATTGACTTCTACTCGTGTGGTTGTGTTGTTGTCATTATTCTTCTCATGTGTTGTCATGCCTGTTCTCCACGTCGGCTCCTTCTCTAGCGGGTGGTCTTGGGTGCAAAGTTAGCGAAGAAGTTTCATCGAAGTGCATCTCTAGAGATGACTTTGCCGGAATATGTGCAGCGCGGCAACAATTTTAAACAGATTCTTGAGCTTATTCAGCAACACTTACCAGGACTTACGGACCATTCCTGAGCGAAAGGCGTTCACGGCACCAGCAATTATCTAGTCCAGTAGATGCGAACTCTGCACATGCATCCCAACTTGGCGGTGTTACATCGCGATGAGCAGTGCCGAGGTGGAGTGACGAAGGCAAAGTGGACCTTCGTTCGATTTAGAAATGTCGTCGAAATGGAATCCCTGCCGTCGGGTTTCACGAAGTTAATGCGGCACGAACTTCCGGGCACACGCAAACTCATGTTTGGCATCCCTGCAAAGTGCATAGGTTTGGAGCTGTAGATCAGCGGTCCGCAACTACTGTGGGGGTCCTCTCACCCAAGCCTTGGTTCCTCGACAAGTTGCGGCTTCCAGAGCTCGAAAATGGAAGCCCCCCAGCCCTTAACCCAGCAGGAAGCCGAGAGGGCCTTGCAAAGAGCATTGCTGGGCAGAAGATGGTCCAGAAGCAAATTAGACGTAGATCTTTGAGGGATGTGGATACTTGACAAGCAGCCTCCATGCGCATGTGAAGGTCGCCTAAGATTCCAACCTATCAGATATTGGCTGTTTCTTGCTGGTGCTCCGGAGGCTGCTGCTTTCCTTCCGGCTTTGAGTTTTTCACTCGTGCAGTGACACACTGCTTTGCACCTCGTGGGTTTCTGCCACCTTCCTGTCGAAAGGAGTGGGTGAAGCCTCGAAGACAACGCGCACGCGCGGCAAAGCCTCGAGCAGCTCCTGGTTTCAGCCAACTACCTAACCCCCGAGCCTAAACCTTAGCAGCCTTAGCCCTACCAGATCCTAACCGTTGCCTTCTCTTCAGTGTAGCGGCTTAGCGGTGTCCCCAGCGTGGAGAAGTGGTCCCGAAGCAGATCCGCTTCTGCAATGCCGACAATTGGTCGCTGTGCTCTGCCTTGACCGGGCCAACCTCCAAACCTTCGCCACCGCAAGAGTCCAGGGGCTTCGATTTTTTGGACTTTATTGTGACCCCGGAGGGTTTAGAAGGATTCATTTCATCTTCATAGAATGAAAGCCACTGCATCCACTGCATCCAGAAGCTAACGTAACGCTCATGAGCCGATTTCATCAATTGCTTGTTGTGCTAGCCTTGTTTGTAACGCTCGGAGTCACAGCTTTCCAACATTCGTAGAAGTCGCTTCGGATTTCATGTGCTTAGGGCCCCGAGACGACTGTCAATTACATGGGGCCTTGAAGGGCGAGAGGCCAAAATTCCAAGATTCCAAATTCCGAGACCCATAGAACCCGCAGCCCGAAACAAGAGATAAATTTAACAGACAACCAAAAACCCCCAAGTTCAGAGCTCAGCGCCGCCGAGCAGGTTACCTGACCAGAGACGAGGATCCGAGAGCCCCGTAGGGTTGCAGTGATAGGTTTCTGTATTGAAACTCAAGGGACTAAGGGTACCTTTCCTTGCTCTGACCGGCCTAAGGGAACACAGGGGTTTAGGGAACAGTTCCTGCTTGGTGGGTTTATGTGGTTTTGCAGGTCCGGCGTGTACTGACTCCAGCTGTCGCGGTACATGATGAAGAAAATTAGTTTTACGGCCGGCACCTGTGACGTGGTAGGGTTTTGGAGTCAGATCCCAACATCGTACGATCCTCAAAAATTTTTAAAATTGGGGACCCTCAATACATCAAGAAAGCCTCCTATAGCCAAGCTTCTTTTGTAACAGGCCGTTGGTGGCCCTTGAGCCCCAAACCTTGATCCCGTAAACCTACAGTAAACCCTAATCATCCCTTCCCCCCCCTCCCTAACGCCCCTATTCCACAGTATACCTGAATTTCAAAAGCCCTAGACCCTATCCCAGCCAACCAAACTCAACTTGTACACTCGCAGCCTTTGCCTCGGTCCTCGGTTTCGACAGCGGCTGCGCCGCCCTCTTGGGAGCCCGTTCGCAAAAAGTTGTGTGGCAGGGTTGGTAGATGTTTCAGAGGTGTGATTTGGAAAAGGCCTGCATGAACTTCGAAATTGCAAGCTGTAGCAGCTATGCGCCGCGACAGGCAGCCCGAGCACGTATGTCAAGATTTGCAGCTTTGGCGTGGTCGGGCTCGCCAGCCGACCTAAAACCAAGCCTGAATGTCACTCACGCCTTGGTAAACGAATTCTGACAAGCGTGACAAACAGCAGGGGAGCTTGCAGAGGTTCAGGAAATCGGCAGCTCAGACATGAATGTGCAGATAGTTGTGCGCACGGGCGGTACACCAAAGTGACTAGAAAGAAGATGCCTACGCAGTTGCCATGGCAGCCGTGGTTCCAGACACTGACGAGTCATTCACCTGCCGCGGCTGTTCACTGTGCTTGTCACACTTTGGCCCTTTATGTGCACGGTTGAAGCCTCTGAGCTTGTCTTCAGCCTAGACCAGAACCCAAAGACAAGGATTCCCAAGTAGAACTTTCGGATACAGGAGCCAAAGAAGAGACGGAGGAACGCAGTCAGACTCGAACAGATAGACGATAGACAGGAGGAAAGGGAGAACACTCCCTAAACAGAAGCCACACGGCTTTGGTCGTCCTCGTACCAGCCGCTGTAGGGTTTGAGGCATAGTTTCACATCCAGTTTAAGTAGAGGGTTGAGATCCGGGTCCCTGCGGCCAAATCAAGCAATCAAAATCAAAACACCAGCCTTTTTTAGTCTTGGAGACGCAACCCACCATCTCCTTCGCTGTGGCCATGGAGCCTCCCATGCAACGGCCTTGGATAGCACAGCAGCATCTCGAGCCCTTTGCCCGGGCGGGGACAGCCGATGAGCCTGGAATGCGAGTTCGGCAAGCTGCGGCTGCGGCGACTGCGGCCGCGCAAGACGAGGAGCTGCGGAAGTTCGTGAATGGAGAGGCTCAGCTGAGAGCATTGGCCGTCCATGCGGACTTCTACACAGACGAGGATGCACTTTTCGATCTCCTGTCACTGGCGAGCTCGACCGTTGTCGAATTGGAGCAGCTGCCACCCATGGACCAACATGCGCAGGAGGCGGCACAGCGCCTCCTGAAAGCCATCCTCGGCCTTTGCACTGCTTGGATGCGCATGGCCGCCTGCGGCCGCCTCGAGGAGGGCGCCGAGCGGCTGCGTGGGCGACAGGCTGCCGAGTTGGTATTCCAGACTGTGTCGACGCTCCTCACTTCGGAGTCGGGTCTGGGTGCATCGATGCTCCTGTCCTTCGACGAGCTGGAAGGACTGACCCTCATGGGCAAGGCGTCTTGCCACGTGGAGGAGGATGCCGTGGTCGGCGCCGTGCGCAGCTTCCGTGAAGTCACTCGACGCTTCGCTGCGTCCGCGCGCCAGAGGGAGCGCACAGGAAACTTGATGAGAAGCCTTGAGGGCTTTCGGGAGAATTTCTGTAAGCGACTGACGGACTTGGCTGTGCGAAGTGAGCGGCGCATGCTGGTTGTGCGATTCAAGGAGGTTGTGAATGAACTCGGCGCCATCCTCTCAGAGGCTTACTCCAAGAGCCAGGTGGTCGATATCCTTTGCGGCCTTGCTCTTCAGCTGACTTCAGAGCTGGTGGTGCAGTGCCCTGGCATCCCCGACACAGATGGCGTCGAAGCGCTGGACTGGCTCACCAACGTCCTCCACACACTTTTGGAGCGTGGCAGCACAGGTGCTTCTCCCGACAGCGTCCGCGATTGGCTGGAGACCACCGGCTTCTTCGCACGGCTTGCAACGCTTGGCGCGTGCCGTGTGCAGCAGCGTGCAGCTGGTCTCCTGCTGGTTCTCCTGCAGCGACGAGTCCTCGCACCTGCGGAGCTCGTGAGTGCCCTGGCCAAGGCCGGTGCTTTGCCACCTTCTTCCATCCCGGCCACATGCCGACTTGCACTTCAAGGCGCAGTGGCCTCGGCTGCAGCCAAGTTGCCACTGCAGGCCACCCTTGACTTGATCGACAGCCTTTGCAGCCTGTGGCCTTTTGCTTGCCTGGCACTCGAAGGCATCGAGCTTCTGGTACAGCTGACGCATGTAGCCCTGGCTGCGGGCTATGATCCAAACAGTGCAGACGCTGGTTCTCTGAACCGCTCCCTAGCCGTCATGTATCTGCTCCGTTTCCTACAGTGGGGACACAGACAGGAGGATGCAGACCGAACAGAGGCTTTGGCTTTTGCCCTGCGCTCACTCAGAACTCTGTTCTCGCACGCGGGACTCCGGCCTCTGCTGCCGCTGATGACTGCGGAGGCGCTGTCTTTGGCTCTCGAGAACGGTGGAGGGGCTGTGGCACCGGCTGCGGCAGCCAGGTGTAGCCGCGTTTTGGGTCGCCTGGCTGCAGACACTGCCTCGATGGTGCGTGGCGAGGGCCCCAGGATCGAGGCCTCTGCTTGGAAGCTCCTCCTTCAAACCATGCCACCTGTCGGTGCTGCGGTACCTTTTGATGGGGAGCATGCAGAGTACTGGCTCGCTGCCTTCGTGGACGCCCTCTCCACCTTCCTTGCTGCGAAGAACGTGGAGATCGGATCACAGGAGGTGGGCATTCTCTGGAGCCGCCTCGTGGTGCGACCCATCCTCGGCCTTCCCGTCAGCTTTGGAGCATTGCAGTACTTCAAGCTCGCATTCGCCGCCCCAGGCCCCGCATCGGTTCTGCTACTGGCCCCGTATTTGGCTGCGCCGCATCCACCTACAGAGGTAAAGACGGCATACAGCTCGATTTTCTGCCCCAGCTCATTTCAGGATGCCCCACCACTCAACGCGAGCTTCTTCTTCCCAGAGATGCGAAGGTTTCAGGAGGAGGGGGGTGTCGTGGCCAACTCCCCGCCAAGACTGCCTCCTCCCCTCCGTCGGTCCTTCAGCTCGGACGATTCGTTTTGGCCCGAGATCGGCGCAGACTCCTCACTCAATGCCCTGGCGCAGGCAGCCGCAACCGCTAATGTTGATCTGCCGGAAACATCTGCTTCCGTACCGAGACTCCGACTTGATCGTGTACAAGCTGTGTTATCCAATCCGCACGGTACCAGCCTTTTCGGTGAGCTGACAGTGTACGATGCTACAGAACGCCGGCTGTGGGACGAATTCGACGAGCTGGGTTCTGTTGAAGATTCAGAGGCTCTTCGCCAGAGAGATGCTGCGGCCGTGCGATGCCTTGCTGTGTTGGACAAAGAAATCGATGCTGCAGGCCGTGCCGGCCGGGAGCTGCCTTCAGCCTTGGCAGAGGCCAGGGCAAAGTTCTCGAGCCTCTGCGAGCTCGCAGATCAAGGTGAGGCGGTGCACAGTTTTTGTTTTGGAGTCCTGGTTCGGTTAAGCTGGTAGACCGATAAGCAATACAACCACGATTTCCATTGTGTTTGGCATCTATACTAAGACAATTACTACTACACCTAATTACTATTCTCGGTATTAACACTAACACCACTACTACCTACCGCTACGGCTACAGCTACCGCTGCCGCCACTGCTACTGCTACTGCTACTGGCGCTGCCGCTGCGGCTGCCACTGCCACTACGTCGACGACGACACGACGACGACGACGACTACTACAGCTACTACTACGACGACTACGACAACGACGACGACGACGACGACTACTACTACTACTTCTGCTGCTATGCCGACTTCGCCTACAGACAAGCCTGTTCCCGCACTTGCTATGTGTTAATGGTTGACACACCGTGAACAATACGCAGTGAAGAAAATCTAATACCCAATTCGGGGACAAGGGATTCATAGCGGAGGTTTACACAATTCCAGGTGCTGCAGCGGAGATGGCACGGCGCATTGGCGCTGCTGAGCTGGCCTTCTCTCGTGCAGAGGAAGAGTTTATCGAGGCTTCCTCGGTGCACCGGCGTATCAGAGCTCGCTGTCGGCGTCACGGCGAGCCTTCGCCTTCGACCCAGGGCTTGGCTGCTGCACGGTCGAACTTAGATCAAGCTCACCTCGTGCTCATCACCGAGATACGCCTGGCTGCGCAGTGGGCGCAATGGGGCCTCGTGGAGATCACCGGCATTGCCGGCTTCGCCCGTGCTCTCCGTGCCGCTGGCCCAACGCATGCAGATCCGCTGTTGGAAAGACTTCTGCATCACAGCCGCTGGTGCACGAAGCAGACAGAGAACGATCTGCGAGCTGCATCTTCTCCAAGCTCGCCGATTCGACTGGTCAAGGCAAAGCCCTCGGCTGTGACACTGGACAACATGGATGCCGAGACGCTGCTAAAGCGAGCCGAGTTGCGCGTCGACGCCTTTGCTGGCTTCGACACCACCCTGCTGGGCAACGGAATCCGCACTGTGGTCGCCCGAAAAAAGTCCGCACCTGCCGAGGCTGTGGTTTTGAAGAAGTATCAAGAAGCCGAGCGAGACCTTTGCCTTCGAGAACTTCAGGCGCTCCTGAAGCTCCGAGATCACCCACAGGTGCTGTCGCTCATGGACGTCTTCAAATCGGCAGGCTGCACCTATCTGCAACTTCCTCACTGTCCAGGGGGGACACTTGAACAATGGTGTGCCAAGCATGAAGATGCGTTGCAGCGAGGACGTGATGCAGATGTGTTCGTGCGGGGGCAAAGCATCTGGAGGCAGATATGGCAGGCCGTCGGCCAGCTTCATGTTGCCGGTGTCTTCCATGGAGATGTGACGCTGCAGAATGTGTTGCTCAGGGCTGATCTGCGACCGGTGCTGGGGGATTTCAGGAGGTGTGCTCTCCAAGGTTTGGTGGCAGAGCAGCGGTGGCCGGCTCCGACAGCAGACTACGCGGCGCCAGAGCTGGAGGCAGATTCTTTGACAGTGCCCACACCTGCCGCTGACGTCTACAGCGCTGGCGTGGCCATGACCAAGACCTTCCTTGGCCTGGAGCTTGAGGTCTCTTCTTGTCCATATCATCCGACCCGGGGACACCGCTCTTTGCCCGAGGAGCGCACCGACGCAGACATGGCAGATCTCTTGCAGCTGCTGCTCGCTGAGAAGCCTTCCGCGAGGCCTTCCGCAACATCCGCTTCCTGCCACCGAGCCCTGGAACCACTGGGCTTTCTGCGACGACGAGGACTTCTAGGCTCTTCTTCGGGAAGTGCCCCCCAGACCTTCCTCAGCTCCGCCGAGTTCGAGAGGAGTTCCGTGGGAAGCGCGTCGAAGAGCCTCTGATGCTCTCCCGCGAGACGGTCTTCGACGACATCGCCGGGGCCAAGGTGGGCGAATGGCGAGAAGAAGCACTCCTGGGTGAATGGCGTGTCATGCTCAGCGACGAAAGTGGCGTTGATGGTGGTGGGCTGCGAAGAGAGGTCGTGACGCTTTTCTTTGAGCAGCTGGAGAGCAGCAGTCTTGTCTTGAAAGCCGGCATGGATGGCTCTGAGGTGCCGACCCTCTTCGTAAACGACCGTCAGCGCGCCCAGCAGAGCGTGCAACAGTGGAGACAGACCTGGAACACAGTCGGTGCAATGCTTCTCCGCGCGCTCGTCCACTTTGGAAATGCACCGCTGGCCTTGAGTAGTGTCGTCTTCGATTGCGCTCTCGGAAGATTGCCGCGTCTGCCACCCGACGACGACGACGACATCGGCCTCGGCGCGGGCGTCGAGGATGTTCGGAAGAGTATCGACCGCATGATCGCGAGGAGAGATGCCTGCCGAGGGCGATGATTGGGCTCTTAGTCAGCTATCCGACCTTCTCCGGCGACTTCGTCGAGCAGACCCTCAGAAAGAAGCCGGATACCGCTGGATGCTGGCGCAGTGCGTGCAGGAGCCGGCAGCCGGTCATTCTGTCGTGTCCGCGCTGTCCACAGAAAGTTTCGAGACCGTGGAGGCCATGCTGGAGCCGGCGGCTTACGGTCTGCTTGCTCGCATGGCTTCACCATCATCGGAGGGCAAGCTTCTCCTCGACGGCGCCGCCTTCGAGTGGGTGCTCCTTTGGGATCTCTACCTGAAATATCTCGGGGGCGGAGACAGGTGGTTGGCTTACGAAGCTTTGGCCGCCGGCTTCACTACACAGGGGCGGCGGACCGCAATGTGGTCTTCAATGACAGGGGAGCAGATCGTTGAGCTCTTGGAAGGTGTTCCGTTGACCCCGGAGGCTGTGTTGCCGAACCTGGAATTCAAACCTGGGTATGGCTACGAGACGCAGATTCAATGCTTCACGGCGGTTCTCGGTTCGTTTTCGGCTGAGGAGCTCTCCATGTTCCTTCGTTTTGCCACTGGCATTGGCCGGCTTCCTGCCAGCCATCGCTTTCCTGCAGGGCAGAAGCTGGCTATCCGCTTCATGCCCACGGACAACCTGGATCAGTTGCCATCGGCTCACACTTGCTTCTGGGTCGTGGACGTCCCGCCATACGAGGACCAAGAGGACATGGGCAGGAAGCTGCGCCTGGCCATCGCTGCGCCTCAGCCCTTCGCCCTGAGCTGATGCAGAACTTTGCCTGTCCTTTCCTGGTCTTTTTCACCACTAGCTGCTAGCTCGCCAAGGGATGGCCGCACCAGGTTGGCATCCTCGTCAGGCTTCCATAAGGTGATGGTTGAGTGCTTGGCACACCACCGGAGTTGCACGATGATGGTTTCCCATGGCGCGCCAGCTCGGACTTGTGGGAGGATTTGCAAGTCCAGCGTTGGTGTCGTTTCCATGACTGTATGCATCTGTACACGTATCGCCTCTACTCCCACACGACCTGGAGCATTGCAGCTTGTGCAAGAGCAGGGCCCGCCACAAAGCATAGCTGGCTCCGTACCCGCCGTACCCTGGACGAATCCGGCAAAGTGGCCTGCTTGGCTTCAAGCGATGGCACCACAGAAAAACAGCAGGAATGAAGCTCGCGGTGAAGGCCTGCGCGCTGTGCAAATCTTTGTGCCATGACGCCGCTGTGACTGGAGTGACTCTAGTGGTAGCCGCTTGTTGGAAGCTGTGACAGATGTCGGCAGCATGGTCTCTTGGAGCTGCCATGCGATGTCCATGTGACATGCGCTGAGTCGTAAATCTATGTTCGCCATCATGCTAGGGCCAACAACATCACAACCGCGTGGGACAGCAACCAGAAACCACGAGGAACTTCCAACGTAACTGCTACTGTCCGTTTGCATGACCTGCCGGAAGCCTGGACCCTTCGAGCAGCTCTGATGACCAAAGTCTGAGACAGTCTCTAGTTGAAGGTCTCTCAGAGCCCGGAGCCGCCTGCTGGGATCGAAGCACAACAGCGATTTCACAAACCCGAACTTATGAATACCGCCGCAGCCCTGGATAAGTCCGCAGGTGCATGTGCACCCGAAAACGCATGAAGCTCAGCACGATAGAGAGAGACTTTCGCGCGGAATGATGCTGATCGTGTTGGCCCGGAGTCATCTTCCTTGACCAACACGAACCACGGTCCGCACTCTAAGGCCCACACTCTTGCAGAGTCCTACCCTGAACCCTGACATGGTTGCACAATGTAGCACAGAAGACGACTAGGCTGATGCAAGCCCTGGATAGCCTTGGGCACAGATGGATGAGGAGGAAAGAAGGAGCTTCTTTGGCTAATCTTGCGTGCGCCTTGAGCACCAGTGTTTGACAAGTCTGACTGCAAAATCAAGCCTGGATGCCTCATGTCAAGCCATGCCGCTTTCCTCCTGGCCTTGCAGCTTCTTGGCCGGAGCGGCAGGTGGAGTGTTGCTTTCGGTAGATGCTCGTGCTTGGGAGACTTGTACATCCCGTGCTCTGCGTCCAGTCCTTTTTGGGATCTTCGTGCCCCTTAGCCTTGGAGCTATAGGCCTAAACCCTGACGCCCCAAAGCTGAACCCTGAGTCCTGAAGCAGAACGTGCTTAAAGTTGGGAATGTGTTATCGTTGCTTGCCAGTGGAACTCTGAAGAGGGAATTTGTCAAGTAGCAATACACCTGGTAACGCAAAATGGTCCAGTCTCGAGTACTCGGGCCCGGTACTGTAACCAGCTTAGCAGACCTTGAAGCCTCAAAGTCCTGAACGCAAGACTCCTCATCTCTCCACATTACTACATTGTACTAGATTTTACCTTATAAGCTATGTTATGCTGTATTACATTATATTGAATCCTAAACACCCATATCTGAGGCTTTGCTGGTCCGCTGCCGAGCCTCCGAAGCGTTTCTCGAGGCTGGTGAGCAGTGGGAGGCGTATTCGATGTAGTGACTGTAGTGATGATTACTCTCAGGGTTCATCATGTTAATCTCAATGTTAGGGCAAATAGAGGGCGAATGATACCCAACAGTTCAACCAGCTTCTGTGTACTGCTTCCAGCTACAGCTATGCCGGCGGTACGATTCCGACAGCGACGACGACGACGACACCTGCTTCCATGGCGATTGTGGCTAGTCCTATCCATCGGTATCATACTGCTTAGCTGAATACCTGGTATTTTCCTTTTCGTTGTTGGCTATTGCCGCTGTGATTTGTTTTTGGCAATGATTGTTGTTGTTGTCGTATTCTTTGATGAGGAGGAGAGGTGTTGCGTTTGCTGCGCACGGCTTAGGCTTAGGCTTAGAGTAGCCGCAATGTCAAAGACCCGCTAAGCTTTCAATCCACGCTTACCAGGCAGGCGCACGACCCCAAGAAGCTGCGCTTCTACGAGTATCCGGACATCCAGGACAGGGCTTGCAGTTGAGAACAGAACCTTACTTAAACTGTCAGAAGTTTTTATCGGGACCGCTTTGACATTTCCAAAATCGTAAAGGGTGTAGTAGCAGCACTATGACTATTTTTCTCAGTATTGTTTACTTCTTCGTGTTGTGATTCTTGTTACTTTTGTTGTTGCTGACCATTGTTGTGATTGTCAGTACTCTTGCGAGTATAGAAACCTAGAAGGAGCCATATAATATCATATAGCCTTGTAGTAGCCGGTTGGAGAAGCCCCCAGTTTGATAGGCAGCGGCGGCGTTGCCGCAGCTGACGCTCATGTTGGATCCCGAGGCCGAGAACTACCGCGAGGCGGCGATGGCTCTGAAAGGTTTTTCCTAGTTCAAAACGTAATGTAATATAGTATCAGATGTTACCATACAATGTGATATGGTACAGTATGTAGTATAGTGTATAAGAAATACAATTCCAAGGTTCGAACCCTAAACTTACCACATGGGCTTTTCTCCACGGGTTTGGGCTTAGGACTCGTAGTTTGGGCTTCCAGATTAGTTCTACAATATCCTGGATCCCAGTGGCAACCACCGGTATTTGGTCTTGTCACGCACTTCGTCCCAAGTTTGGTTTTCAGAAAACCTGATTCCGCCCAGGCTAGAAGCCGATTCCTAAAGTAGGACCAAGAAAGTTGGAACAACATGATGCTCGTGCTCTTCAGGTCAAGTAAAGTATAGGGAATCCCAGCACCAATCATCCTAATCGGTGTTCCAACTCTAGACCTCTCACGGGACTTTATATATAGAAGGATGGGTTTGGGCTGTAGTGACGGTGTCTAAGCAAAGCTCTCCTTGCCTCACCGGCCCAAGCCATTGTCCAGACTTCCGGACGGAACAGGTCTACAACGCTTCGTGGCAGGCCGGGACTCTGCAGCTGCGCCAGGGTCGGAGCTACCCAATTCTACGAAAGTTTCAAGGTCTTGCGGCGGGCAAAACGACTCCTTGGGTACCAAAGCGGAACGAAAAAATAGGCTGTTCAGGGTTCTTAAGAACTGGGGAAAACGCACTATTACCAATCATGACGGCCTTCGTCATGAGACCCCACCCCAAAGAGCTGAAGCATCGAGCCCCTTTGCAGTTGTTATCTTTTAATCTCGAGTGCTTGAGAGCAAGCATAGCCAACAGAAGCCTCGCCTGTTGACAGCTCCTAGGCCAGTCTGCATTCCACACCCTTCTTCCAGCAGACTGGAAGCGCTCAATGCTTTGAAGCCGTGAAGACCAAAACGTCGAGCCTGTAAAACCCTTGGCCTGAAGATGCCTGGCGCTGGGTCGAAATGCTGACTCCTTGGCCGGCAGGTGGCCAATGCCCTGCGAGGAGAGCGCTTGGCGGTAGTGCTTCGCAGAGACTTTCGTGTTGAGTTTCTTGGGGGTTGGAGGGTGGGGATCTAAGCGGTTTCGAGCTGTGGACATACTTGGTTTGCTTGCAGCCTTGCCTTTGCCAGATTTCCTCGTGCAAAGCTTCGGGTGAAGTGTGCAGGTGTAATTGAGGTTCGACTTCTTGGCGAGTGCTCGGTTGAGATGAGAACTTGTCAGATACACCCATTCAGCAGTGTAAGAAAAAGGACGACGATTGCGATTGCAACTTTTGATGCCGCTATTGCTGTTGCTCGCCTAGTGATTGCTATTCACTGTGCAGCTGCGATGATCGTGGCCACGAGTCTTGTCACTTTTGTACATGTTACTTCTGTTATTGATGAACGATTTCGTTTTGTGAGAATGCCGTGGTTCCTGACTCGATGAAAAGGACAAGTGCCGTCTAGATTGGTATTTATTATGCATCGCGTGGTCGAGGTGGGCAACATTATGGCCCGACAGAGTTTCGGCCACCTCGGAATTCCACAGCTTCAGTCAGACCGAAAGCGTCGGTGTTTGGGCTTGTCCTTTGCTTCGCTTGGGAACAGAGGTGCACGGCAACTGTAATTTTCCAAAAACCATAGCGCACAGCAATTCCTCACTTCCGCAGAGCAACAGACGAACTAATGATGACTAGTGTTGTGTTCTGGTGCTTTGTGCTGTCATTCACCTTAAATTCCGAGCCACGGAAGCTTAAAGCAAAGTCTCTCTCTTTCTCTCTCGCGCCTCTCGCTCTGACTGTCAGTCAGATACATACATACGCACCTGCATGCCTACATGCATGCAAACAAACATACCTACCTACCTACCTACCTACCCACATACATACATACATCTTCCATTTGTACTTGCCGATACATTTGAGTGTATACCTATCTTTTTGTATACAAGCAAGTAAACATATAGACATCTTTAATCTTTAAATCTACATAGCCTCACACGTACTGAAGCCGAAGCTCGAATCCGCGATAATATGATAAGAGTGTAGGTGATCCTATCCGCCGACATGCACAGCGCCCTGAAATTCTTCAAGGTGAAGCTTGGCTGCATATTGCGGAGCAAGGGTCCTGCATCGGTGAACCCTAAGCTCCTTGACCCTCAAAGCCTGCTGGTGGTTTGGTAGTGTTTAGTTGTGCCGACGGACAGAGACAGCCTAGCAGTGATTCCGGGGAGGCGGAAGGAAGTTTGGATGTTTGGGGGGGGGGGGGGNTGTGTTTGTTTTGTGGTGGCCGGACGGACAGAGACGGCTGGGAGGGGTTCCGGGGGGGGGGGAGGAAGTTTGGGTGTTTGGGGGGGGGGGGGGTCCCTACACCCCCTCTCCGACCTACATACTAAACTAAACTGTTGCTAGAAAAGGGCCGATCGCACCAAAGCGCCCTGATCTCTTCACTGAAATCCGTAAGTCCATGAACGTCAGACCAGCAGATGACCCTTTTTTTGAGCCCAAGGGCCGTTGACCTGACGAAGTCTGCTTCGGACCGGTCCCCATCCATCCATGGAGTTTAGAAAACAGGGACACTGATGCAGAAGCCAAACAAGATACCCTAATGCATGGGTTAGGCTGGGTACTGTTGTTAGCCTTCTTGTTGTCATGAACGCTACCATACATTGAGGAGGCCCGTTGAAGATCCCACTGTAAGCTTTGTGAGTCTCTGTGCACAAGGAGAGTCGGAGACCTGCCAACGGCATTTGCCTCGGTACTTTGTACTTTCATTTTCGGATGTTGCGTATAGGGGCACAAGGAATGTCGGGTTTGTTGTAGGACAGTGTAGGACCTAGGAGCTTCAATTGCTTCAATGTTGCGTAGCTTGATTCCTCCCTGTTCATACTTTCCCCTTCGATTCCAATCCCTTTATAGTTGTGTCTTAGCAGACTCCCCACAAAACCCATTCTAAACATTCCGGCCACAGCAAACCCCACAAAAAAACACTCATAAGGCCTTGTAATGATAGGGTTGAAAGTTTAGTTTAGGGTCTGTCCAGTGGGTCACGTTCTTCGGAGAGCTTTGAGCAAGGTGTTCGTTGTTGGTTCGGGGGACTTGACAAAACTTGTGGATCTCTCTGAAAACTTGAACAAGGCGTTGCGGTATACTTTAGTAGCCTTTAGTATGGTTATACGGGGACGAGCATGGTGGTAGTGTGACAATTATGATCAAGGCCCGCTGCAAGCTCACCATGCATGCCGGAATGGGCACCCAGAGCCACAGTGACTCGTTCCGTTCTTGTACTCGGATATGTCGCCCTTCCATTTGGGCCTTGAGGCATGTCTTGGCTAAGTCTGTACGTGCGCATCGGGGCAAGTCTATCAGCCGTCTTTCAAGCACCTGTGTTTTACGGTCTTAGGGTAGGGAGATTGGGATGAAGGAACTTCCCTACACTGTTTCTGGGGTGGGGGCTGGCAGTGCTATGCTGATCAAGCGGGGCAGGATCTACTCACACTTGCAACCAAGATCTGCAGCGGGCCCACAATCCCTAGAGCCCTCAACTTCTGAAAGGCCATGGTCGTGAATTGGACAAACGGGCTCGGCGAGCGCCCATACCAGTTGTTTCTCCACTCACAAGGTGTGGCAAATCCTGAAGTTTCTGGTCTTAGCAGAGAGTCGCAGAGTATGAATTCGGACTTTACTCGTGGCAGGTTGGCTCATAGCACTCATCTATGTAGAGTTATTATGTATGTTTATACGGGCTATGGTGAGGTAAAGCAAGAAGTTGTGTTCTTTTGTCAGAATCAACTATATTTCGTTCCATGAGCGATACAGTCATGTCACGCTACACTTAGGTTTCAGTGACTCTGGTGATGCCATACTGTTGCGAAATGGGAGTGATCTGATGGAACAGCCAACAGTAAAGGACCAGGGTCTTCACCGGAGCGGCGGATAGGTAAATCCTGCAGTCCGATTTTTGTTGGCCAAGTTGTCCTGTTGAGATTGGGGCGGTCTCTCTCTCTCTCTCTGTTTTGAATCTTCTTCTGGATGAATGGTCTTACATCGGCGGGTGTTTCTCGCATCGGTGTGATAAACCAGGTTGATTTGCGTGCTTTGCTTGGGTGATTCCGGAGTTGAGTTGGTACTGTAATGAGCCTCTCCAACAAGAAAGCGCTGATGCTTCGCTGCCCCACCCGGCCCTTTGCATGCCCAACTGGTGAAGATCTCCCCCGAAGCAGGGCCTACCGGCCTACTGCACGGGCTCCTGTGATACTTCGTGCCTTGCTGCTGCGGGCTCTTTGAGGACTAGTGCCTGAGGCCACTGCATCACGAGGTGACTTCCGACACTCTCCGAGATTTGAGATCTCTTCGCAGCCATGCGCGAGGCCATCTGCATCCACATTGGACAGGCAGGGTGGCAGTTGAGCTTCGGGGAGTTGGTCACACGGCTTTGTCTGGTTTCATAATCGGAGATGCTCTGTGACATGTCAGGGCGGCGTCCAGATCGGCAATGCTTGCTGGGAGCTTTTCTGCCTCGAGCACGGCATCCAACCCGATGGACAGGTGCCATCGGACAAGACGAGCCTTCACATTACAGCCGTCAGTTTGTTTCGTGAGTTGGACTTGGACTGCATAGCCTGTCATGAAAATCGCCTACAGGTTCGACAGTTTCGGATTAGCTGAAGGGCTTTGCTTTGAGACATCGTGCATGCTGGACATGCAGGTCAACTCTTGCAAGCACTCAACTTAGGATCGGCGGCGGTGATGAACCTCAGCCGTGAATGGAAGAGTATCAACGGCTCTGAGGCTTAAGGTTCACGCGTTTTGTTTGATAGAGTTCGGTGCGTGCCTGCAGTCAATATCCGAAACCAAAATGGTCTCAAAACTGTGGGTACACTATGGCCCCACGCGGCCGAGTCAGGCTTCTGTGGGGGCTGTGGGATGCCCCCACGACTAAGACGAAGCGTTCGGGGACGGCGGCAAGGACATGCCGACGTTTGCACCTGTAACATGTGCTCATGCGGGCAAGCTTTTGCGTGGTTTTGTGTTTGCTAGAAAAGAAGGCAACATCTCGGCCCGAGCTCAGCTTGCCGTTCCTCCCATTAAGTTTCACAGAATGCGGTGTTTATCTCACAGCCATGCGTTTCTCTGCCCCTCCACGTTTGCCGAGCTGCTCCTGTCTTGGGGCATCCCTTTTTCGGCGACGAAGCAGAGAAGGGCAGTCCGGCACGTGACCATTACGTTCGGTTTGGGATGCCAAGGCATGTTGTGCAAATTTCCTCGAGACGGGATAGACCTCAGAGACCGGGGCAAGGCTGCGTTCTACACGCGCAGGTGTTCGGGGGGTGCTCAAGCATGGAAGCAGTGTCTGCACTCTATTGGCAACTGACCGGAGCTGGACACGGCATGTCGCTCACGGCAGCTCTGGAACTCGGCACGGCCGTACACGTAAGTGCAGCCTGTTCTGACTTTGGTGAGCAAACGCTTTTCACATGCCGCATTGTACAGTTGCGGCCCTTGTAAGCTACGCAGTTTTTCTTGCCCGCACAATGAGAGCGGTATAGTTGAGTGAAGCACCAAGGATTTTTGGATCCGTGCAAGATATCTCCGCAGGCACACCAATTTTCATTTCATTTCGTTGTTCTCACAGGAGTGACCCCCAAAAGCGGAAAACGTTAGCTCTACATGTCGACGATGGCAGGCATGGGAAGTTGCAGGTAACTCCTCGCCCATGTGGCGTCTCCCGTTACATGTAAGACACATGTAAGACAATGATTCGGTGTAGTCCCACATGGGCCACACAAGTGCAAAACCATCCATAGATTAATTTTCTTTGTTTTGCGGCATCCCAATCATAGACCCCCGTAAGGATGCCTTCAACACATTTTTCAGTGAGACTGGTGCCGGCAAACACGTGCCTCGCTGTGTGATGGATGCTTGGTTGCGATTGGCGCGACATGAACAATCTGGAATAACGTGATTCGCACAACATCCACGCTCCTTCACGCATGCATTGTCCGTAGTGAGAGGTCGACCTCGAGCCCACTGTCGTGGATGAAGTGCGCACAGGGACATACCGGCAGCTTTTTCATCCCGAGCAGCTCATTTCCGGGAAGGCGGTTTGTTCCGGGCAAAGGAATCTGGTTTGCATCGGTCGTGTTGTGGGTTTGCAACGCTCTGGTATCGCATCACTGCAGCTGACTTGTTCTGGGGTTACAGCTTTAAAAAATTGTTGTGAGCACTGAATTTCAGGAATTGCAATCTTCCTGGACATGCCGTTTTCTTCTTTGTGCGTTGGATGTATCAACGACACAAACTGTTGTGCAGGAAGATGCCGCCAATAACTTCGCACGTGGACATTACACCATCGGCAAAGAGATCGTTGACTTGGTCTTGGATCGAATCAGGAAGCTTGCCGACAACTGTTCTGCAGCTTTCGATTGGCAGACTTTTCAATAAATGTTGATTGACCTTGTGAGAGATAGTCAACAGCCTGTGAAGCCAATCATGTGCACGCTTGCATTCGCATGCGGTCTGCTTTCGACTTCCAAGGCACAGGGCTTCAAGGATTTTGTGTTTACAACGCATGCGGCGGAGGCACAGGATCTGGCTTGGGTTGCCTCATGCTCGAGCGCTTGTCGGTGGACTACGGAAAGAAAAGCAAGATCTCCTTTACCGTCTGGTGTTGCCCACAAGTCGCGACTGCTGTTGTAGAACCCTACAACACGGTCCTCTGTGTGCACTCCTTGCTAGAGCACACGGATGTGACGATTATGTCGCTCGGGTATCAGCAAGTATAGCGTTGTTTTCGTCTTCCATACATTCTCTGCAGCCTGAAGAACTTGGACATGGATGCTGCTTTTTCCTATGCACATTCCGCAGACCGAGGTACGACAACGAGGCATTGTATGATATTTGCCGCAGGCATCCTGGGCCTTCATGTGAAATTCCTTATGTATGTGAAGCCCGTTAGGGAAAACGAGTGAGACCTGACATGCAGTGTGACACCCCGCTCAGGAACTTGGACATTGAACGCCCCACGTACACGAACCTGAATCGCCTCATTGCCCAGATCATTTCCAGCCTCACGGCGTCGCTGCGGTTTGATGGAGCACTCAATGTTGACATCACCGAGTTCCAGACCAACTTGGTGCCATACCCACGCATCCACTTCATGTTGACATCCTATGCTCCGGTGATTTCTGCGGAGAAGGCCTACCACGAGCAGCTGTCCGTGGCTGAGATCACAATGTCGGTCTTCGAGCCTGCCTCCATGATGGTCAAGTGCGATCCACGCCATGGTGAGTTGGTTGCAGTCAGGCTTCACATGCCGAGTTTTGAAATTTCATCGTGTGGCTGATCAGCAAAGAGCAACAAAGGCAAATACATGGCGTGCTGCATGATGTACCGTGCAGCCCTCAGGAGGACGCAGTCGGAGTTCAGGAACCGTGGCACATCAGCATGTCGCTCATGCCCGACTCGCATGTCTGAGGTGGAGATGTCGTGCCGAAGGACGTGAACGCCGCAGTGGCCACCATCAAGACCAAGCGCACCATCCAGTTTGTGGATTGGTGTCCAACCGGCTTCAAATGTGGCATCAATTACCAGCCGCCGACGGTGGTGCCCGGCGGTGATTTGGCAAAGGTGATGCGTGCCTGCTGCATGCGGCTTACGTTAGATTCAGAAGCATGTTCCACCATTTTCCCTTCGCACCAGCAGCATCTTGCTTTCTCGCCCCAGGATACCCAACAGACTTCTTGACATCGACTAATCTCCGAAGACTAGGCCGACTAGGGACCCTCGACTGTTGCTAGAGAGTGCTGTGCGATCGAGGATCTCAAACAGCACCGCCATTGCCGAAGTCTTCTCCCGCATCGATCACAAGTTTGATTTGATGTACTCGAAGCGTGCTTTCGTCCACCACTATGTCGGAGACTTGGGTGTCTTCCAGAAACATTGTTTGCACTCCTTGGGTATTTCGGCAGGATTCTGAAACTTGCATTGCTAGGAGAGAAGGTGACACCCAGTTCTTGTTAGTATATAGGAATTTGAAAAGATACGGTTTTCGTATGTACCCTAATCCCTAGACCTTAAACCCTTGAAGCATGTTAGTATTTCGCCCAACCCAGGAGAGGGCATGGAGGAGGGCGAGTTCTCGGAGGCGCGCGAAGACCTGGCCGCCCTGGAAAAGGCCGCATGTCTTGCCGGTCCTGCGTTTTGGGGTTCGGAACTTAAGGGTTTTGGGGTTTGTGGATTTGAGGGCATTGCAAGAATACCCCTTGTTGAGGTTTCCTGAAAGTCGCATCCTTGTTTTTTTGCGGCTCTCTGTTTTGCGTTATGGCATCCCGCATCAGCCGTATTCAAGCTCTGTCTTAGCTTCTGAAATCCTTTCAACTACAACCAGAGGCATTTATCTTATGACTTTGAGGGCCTGTTTTCGTCATGGATGTTTGTCAACTCTCGGTCTCATGCCCCTGGGGGTCATGGGCATTCTACTCTGATGAGCTCATGGCCCAATTCATAAGCGTCCTTTTGTGTTGCCCGTCACTCCAAGCGCGAAGAGACTGAACGGAAGCGCGGAAGAACCATTCTCCATGACCCGAGGCAGCATGTCACAGTAATCGCAATCGCCTGCAGTATCACTAGCACCACCCCATCATCACCATCACCACCGTCACCATCATTGCCACTGCTACCACTTCCATCATCGCCAACATGGACCACGGGAAGACTAAGCCTTCGGTGTCAGCCCTCGCGATCATTTTCCTGAACCACAGGATTACGAAGAAGTGGGCATCGAAACGGCCGAAGGCACTGCGTTCGTTGATCACAGCTCTGCATGTCAGATCGTAACCTGAGCATTGGGTGGCTACGTGGTTGTCATGGCTACTTTTTTGGGAGGTTTTCTGCTTCTTCTGTTGCTTTTGTGTAGTTCTTGTATCGTTGATGTTCTCGTTGGACTTGGCTGTTGGGGGGCTGGGGGCCTGGAGTTGGTTTTGCATCCGGGGCTCAAGGAAGCTTCTGTTGATAACTTCTGAGACGGTAGTTCGAAAGCTTTTATGTGAGTAAGTAAAGTATCGACCAATAGTAGTGCTCGAACTGTAAAGGTGATGAGTGAGAAGGCGAACAGATGCAAACAGTCCCTTGTGCCTGCAAATATCTGCACTGATCAAGTACAAGTAGCAGAAGGAGCAATGATCGCAATGTTCATACGGGTAGTGCTAACAAAGTAAGAGCAGTTGTGTGTATGCTGCTAGTGGTATTTTTGGTGTCAAATGCTCTTAGCAGGGATAAAACAACAGAAGTGGGTTACTGAAAGAGCCCAGGTGGGGGGTTCGGGGTACTCGTCGCAACGCTAGCACCTTACGGGATCTTCGTTGCAGAAGATCTATCCAAGCTCACAGCCTTGATCCGTCCAGGTGAGGGAGAAGAGGAAGGCTATGGTGACGAGTTCTGAGACCGTCCTTTCGAGTGACGCACGAGAGGGCAGCTTGCTAGCCATGTACCATTCGGCCAGGGCTGAAATCTGGGTGCTTCTTGCAACTCAGCGGGTGGAGGGAAGCTTGCTGCATCTGGTGCGATGCATGTCGCCTCGCGCAAAAGTGACGGGTGAAAGGATTCCTGTTGCGGCGCGCGAAGCTCGTGTTGGCTTCGCCGGCTCGGTTCGACAAGATCCTGCCTGCGGAGCTGCAAAGGAAAATTGCATGCAGCAGTCTGGATAAGCCAGAGTAAACCCGACCTCACGACCAAACTTCAGCAGTATCGGCAGTATCCCTAATAGTATATATGATAATATATATATATATATATATATATATATATATATATATATATTAGATGAGTATTATAGTAACCTTCATGGTAACAAAGCCCTACCTACACCTTAAAACCCTTAACCAAAATAGGAGCAAAGCCCGAAGACTTGTCCGACCAGGGGCTGCCTCTCTGCTGGCCAAAACGCCTCTGCTGGAGTTTTCGCAGCGCTTCCTCCGAGGCCTCTCGGATGCCTTGGGGGGGGGGGGGGNAGTAGAGTTAGGACAGCTCAACTGTGGACTCGTGCGACTTGTTTGGCTCAAGTAAAACAGGCGTCTTGAGTGCTTGTTTGCTTGTTATCATTGACACGTCGGTGTACCACGTGTTCAACAATTTTTTTTAATATCGGGATATGCCCCGGATTTAAAATACTAACAATATTAAAATTACATAATTTTGATATCTTAAACATTTTGAATATTTTAAATATTTTAAATCCCGGGGCGGGGGGTCTGAGGGAGGGCGGGAAGGTCCCGGACCACGCCCCCAGGATTCAAAATATTTAAAATATTAAAAAGATTTAAAATATTCAAATTTAATAATTATAATATTTTGAATATTTAAATATTGGGAAATGCCCCGGGTTTAAAATATTAAAATATTAAAATTTTGAAACGTCACTCACTGCAAAGTCATGGCCTAGATGACTTTACACCTGTAGGTGTGGACGGGATTGGTTTTGTATCCGTCCACGGGGCTGGGGTATACCACTTGCACTTCCCGGGAGGCATTCGTACAAAAACATTGGGTTCCGGATTTTGTTACTTATAATTTCCGGGTATGTGGTTTTGAGTGTATTGATCTCGACCGGCAAGTATACTTAAGATTCCCGGTGTGTCATTCCATGTTGAATTGCTTGGGCGAAGCTTGAATTCATGTTGATGGCGGATCCGATTTATCATATGTTGTGTGCTTGGCAAGTCAACATATGTATTCTGGGGGGGCATGAAACATAATATGCAAAAGCCGCAGGATTGTGCTGATGAAACCAAGCCCAGCAGCCGGATGCCATGGGGCTCTCAGTGGCATGGGTACAGAAGCAGCTGTTACATGACATTCATGTGTTGGACTTCCGATCGACAGGTCGACGACGTGACGGACACGGCATGGTATTGTCTTGTTTTTCTAAGCTTTAATCCTAAGATTTGCAATGTCGCTCGCTTCGAATTCGCTGACGACCTTTGTGAATGCTGCATCGCTGGCGATAGATGGAAAGATTCTGTTACCAGTGGCGGCTGCCCAGAATGCTTTGATCGATGTGCTGGTTCGTTGTAAAGGCATCACAAACCGGGAAGCCCGTCGCCGTGTGAATGTGGTTTGCTCGAATGTTTCTTGCTTGCAGTTGAATGTGTGACCATGACTGTAGCAGCCTTGTCATGTAAGCTTGCATGTGCATGTCTCCGAAGAGTTGGCATGTCATGTCAGCATGTCATATCTGACAGTTTGACAGTTGCAGTTGCACAAGCGTTTTGAGTAGTTTTGAATCACCGTGAGGCATGCACGACGGCGAACCGCCCTGATGCAAAAATAATGATGGGTCGTATGTACATCTCTGAATTTCAGTCGGCTTGCACTCGCTTGAGCTTGAACTTCACAATGCCACCGATGCAGATGGAAATCGATGACCCAGACGATGATGATAAGACTGAAGCTGAAGCCGGCAATGCAGTTGCTATTTGGTCCCAAGACGACTTGGGTGGTGGGGTCGGCGATGTAATTCCAGTTGTTGCAGCAGCTTCTTGTTCGTCAGCCGGCTCCGCAGGTAGTGCAGCCGCCCGTGCGGCAGCCAATGAACCTTCCATGTCGTCACAACCGCAACAACATGGATTGTTGGTAATGCAAGTGGACAGTTCTGAATCAGACGGTGAAAAACCAAGATCTTCTGGACGTGGCCGTCGTGGCAGCAGTAACAGAGGAAGCGAAGGCAGAGGCAGAGGCAGGTCCAGAAGTGGCTTGGGTTCCGGTGCAAACACGTACTCCAGAAGCTTCAGCAGCTTCAGCTTTAGATCTACGTCTTCCTTTGGCAGCGGCGATTCGAAGAGAAAGGCAAGGGACGACGACGGTGGCGACGACGGTGTAATTATTGATGACGATGCCGCTTCAGATGTTGCATCCAATGCATCCGCTTCGACTCAAAACCAGACACAGGAGCTGTTGAGTGTGTGTACCCAACAAAGAAGGCAGCTGACCTTCAAAGATAAAAAACAGAAACAGATGGCTACACTTATCAGAAGCTTGAAACGCAAGAACCTACAGTTGGAGAAGGAAAACAAGAAGCTGAAAGAATCGAGGGAGGAGGAGTTTGCAATCCAAAAGCTTGGCAAACAAAAAGAGGGCAAAGCATCTCGTTACAGTCGTTCGTCTTGGTTTGCGGTTGCTCTGAGAAAGTGCATGACAAATGTTGCGGCATGCGACTTTGGACTGGCGGCCATGTCCGATATCTCTGGGAGCACAGTACTTCGTTCGGAAGTGCGGGCTGCTGCAGGTTTGCTGCATACTTTTCATTCTTTCATGGCAGAAGCATTGTCCTTCGTGGTGTCATGTCGTGGTGTTTCACGGAGCGACAATGTTTCAGAAGAGGCCGGCAGTGAAGGTACTATTCTACCTGCCGGAATTCCAGAGCCTTTTGCCCAAATCGAAGCCGATGAAGCAGTTGCCGCCTTTGCACGGCTAGCCTCGCAACGTGGTGCTAGTGATGCTCGCACCCGTGATCGGGCTCAGTGGTCAGTGGTGGCATGTGGTTTCAGGTCAGATGCGACAAACTCGAATATATGGCGAAGAAAGAAATTATCAGTGGCCTTTTGCAAAGTTGTCTGGGTACATGATTTCGACATGCTGCAACAAGGCAAGTTCGAAGAAGCATCAACCCAGCGGCAATGCATGACTCCTATGCGGCATTAGCATCATCATCTGTTTCATTTGTTGTATTTTATTGCTGTTTGTTAGACTGGGTCCTTGGGCATGAGTGTGTGAGTGCATGACTGCAGCAGTGCATGAAATGAGTATGAGCATGCAGCATGCTTTGTTGAGATCGGCTTGCATGCACATTGGCTTGACTGAGTGACTTGAAATTGAAGTCTGCCCAGTGATCCGTTCATGCCATGATTCATGCCCGAATGTTTTAAGTTGTGTGCAAGTTGTGACACAAGTGATTCCGAGAGTCAGTTGCTTGCCTAGCAGTTGATTGGCTGGCAGTCTGCTAAGGAGTGATCTGCAAGTTGTGCCGAGCCCATGCACAGCACGTGAAGCTTTGGCTTTAACAGTGAGGCATCTGAAATCATTGGGAATACCGTTTCCGCATGACATCGTTCGTTGCACCATGGAGGGTCTGGTTTCTGAAGAAAATAGTTTCTTTATCTACGCAGACGTGACGGATGCCGGCCCAGATCAATCCCTGCGACGGAAGCTCATGCGTAGTGCACTAGCTGATGTTCCACACATCTTGTACCTGGATGGGAATTGCCTGATGCATCAGTATCATCTCATTGTCAAAGAGAGCTTAGTGCATATCGATGCTTTTCTCCAGTCGTTGCTGCGAGAACCCACATTTGATGCATCCTGGTGTCGGGGTGGTGTCGGCTTCAGCAAGTACTTTGCATCGAATGCCAAGATTGCACATTATTGGAGAGAAAGGGTGGATGAGTTCATCAAGAAGTATGAAGCCACACATGAAGGTGCCACAAAGTCCGGTGTCCAGTATCGTCGCTATCCGCTTCGGGTAGTGGGCGGACGATGGGGTTCGATCGACCAAGCTGAGCATTTCTACTTGCAGCGAGGGAAAAAAACTTGCAGCCAGTTCTCATGTCGATGCTGTCTTCGGCCATGAAAGCCGACAACAGTGGCAAGGTCGGTCGTGGCGGTGACGACGGTCACGACGACGTGACGTGCTTACAAGACGACGATGATGAGAAACAGTCCTATCAAATTCGGATGTCCAAATGGGCGAAAGGTGCATTAGCTGCCATCCAGTCCGATCTTTACTGGGTTCTCCCTCGGGTAGCAAACCAAACGAGGGCGCCTCTGAGACATTTTTTTCTTTGGATGCAGAAGCACACTGATGACCAGCTCTTGCTTCGATTGGTCACAAACAAAGCAGAAGCGATTCGCAAAGAATTCGATGAGCTCCTCGCTTCTTTCGACCAGTGGTTCGCCTCAGCAGTACAAGAAGCCGATGCGAAGTTTTCAGATGAACTCATGGCTTTAGTCAAGGACTTGGCCTTAAGGTTGGTTTTGGCGGGGGCCGGTGGGTTTGAGCTTCGTGTTCGATCCCAGTGCCAGAAGCTGCTCGTTATGCAGAACATATCTTGAGTCTTGCAGTCTTGCAGTCTTGCCTTGCACTCTTCCATGTTGTGCCAGTGGTAGCGTGTGGTGTGACATCGTTGCGATGTATGAACCATGAAATCATGATGAACAATGACACTGAGACGTTGACGATATTGCGACCGAGGTTTCCACTCAAGTTGATGTGGTTGATATCCCAGTCACCTGGACGGCGGTGTGGTGCTCGTAGAAGCTGCTCTGTTGTGTTAGACAGATTGGACTTGGACTTGAAACACCAGTCTAGCAACTTTACAAACCCACCGTGCAGATGTTTCTTTGCTAAATCAGGAATTGCAGCCGAGATTCTTTCTACGGCAGATTCCGATTTGGAAGCGAACACCCTGAAGATCAAACATATCTGCCGTGCGGAGCTTGAGTTCATTGCTAAGGAGTCGTACTTCAACTTGAAAGCGACTCCCCAAGGAAGTCTTCTGTTTGCACTGATGAAATCATTGTCAAGCGTTTGGCACGGAGATACACAGCTGATCGAATCAGTGAACAGCCAAATTCGCATGCTGGGTCAGCGGTGCCCTCGCATGGACCTGTTGGGCATGAGCTCCAGAATCATTATCAAGAAGACCACGTCACAGGTGGCTGGCAAGACGTCCAAAGGCCGAGCTGTGAAGAAGTGGAGCGACGTTCGACGAGCAGCTGGTCCTTTGCTTCAGGAACTCAACCAGAGTGGAAATGGGTACAAACTAGTGCTGCAGGACAACTCAAGATTCGACCCACATGCCATCAAGGGCATCTCGTGTAAAGACCTCCACCCAGCTCTTCAGAATGTGGATTTGGCAAAAGCCATTCCAGACAGTAAGCCCACGGATGCCACAAAGTTCGCTGCGGCTCAAGCGCTCAAGTGGAAACGGGTTCGTGAAACCAAATGCAAGCAGTTTTCCCCGGCGAAGCAGCAAACGATGCTGTCGGTTCTAGTTCTGCAAGGCACTGCTCGTGGATCGCTTTTGACCAATCGTGATGATGAGTCATGGTCAGAGCTTCCATTGGCATCGTATCGTCAGCTGGATACATCGTCTGCTTTCCTTCATGTGGCCGCACTTCGTACCAGATACTTGCTAGTCGAGTTGGTCATGAGCCCTGACCTCATCTCAGTTGATTGATTGAGTCAGTGAGTTCAGTTTAAGATCAAATCCATGGCATCATGTCATGGCATGTCGCTGTTGCTTGCATTCATGAGTGCAGGAATCAGTGCGGGAAGTGCATTCTGCATGAATCATGTGGCAGCATGTGGCATGTCTGTCACTGTCTGTCACTCGTGTGATTTTCATGTGTTTGCATGCTGCACACTTGCATTGCCCAGTAATTATTGAATTGAGTCGCATGTCTTCAGGATGGTGGTTTCAGGCTTCCTGGAGGCAGTCTGCGATTCGTGTCATTGACTGATGTGTTCTCCACCCACTACAAGGCCTGCAAAGAAGATAGAAGCCAACTTCGTCTTTTCCATGCACCAGTTCGCATGAAACAAAACACAGCCGAGGGAGGGTTTAGGAGCCTTGAAATCATCATGGCTCCGGAGTCACTGAGTGCACTGGCAGATGCCCATGCCGATGCCCCTGCTTTGCGGCCCGTGTCTGATTCGCAGACTGTACAATCGCTGCTTGAAGGTGAACCGTCTATGATGGTTCAAATCGGGCAGGAGAAGGAAAGTTGTGGTCAAGCTGGTCAAGGAAACACACCGTCACGGTCACGGGCTGGTGAACTGAGTGAAGAAAGGAGTGGCACAGGCCCTGCGGATGTGGATCAGCAGCCCATAGACGATGATGAGAATGATGAGCCGATTGATGATGAGTACGAGTTGTTGTGCAACGAAGCGGAGGATGCAGTTGCCCGATCTGATGCTGCCTTAGCCGACTGTTCAAAGGATGAAGAGAAGACTGTGGAAAGAGCACAGGTTGCTTCTGTCGATGAAAAAAACTGCGAGCCACTGGCACAGCACTCAAGGTCCGACAAAATCATTGGCCAGGTGGTCAACCATTTGCGGCAAACACACGGTGAATCAGTTGTGTTGACACATGAAGAATTGGAGGAGGAAGCAGTTCTACTCTTGATTCGTCCATTCAACCAAGGGGCTTCTTATGATGAGGTGATCGATGACTTGGCTCGCAAAGTCGTTGCAGAACAGTCCGAGTTCGAAGCTCCGGGGTCGATTCGGAATCCACAGACCTACAGCCAATCCAGCCAAGCCAGCCGAACCGGGAATCCCGCAGGCAGAGTAGATGAGCAGATTCTTAAACCTTTTGTTTTCGAAGATTCGGATATTGGCACGTCGGCTGCATCTGCATCGTCTCTTGGTTCCACGGACAGTGATGAAGCCAACGACGGCACTGCACAAGATAGGTTGCCTAGATTCGTGGCCAAGTGGCATGCTGAATTTCGACGTACAGCTGAAGCCTTGGCATATCGTGCTGATCGTAACGAGCTACCTTTGGGTCATAACGATGAGATATCTTTGCTTCTTTCATTGCAGAGCAGTGAAGAATGTGACGGCTTTCAACTTTTCTTTGTGAAATGGGTGGATGCAGCGACGAGGACGGGCCGCAGTGTCCGAATCGACAAGAATTTCAGAGTCATTTATTCGCCGCCTGTTCTTTTTGGCAAACCGGTACCAGCACAATCATTCCCTTTAGATGTTTTTGATTGCCTGGTCAATTCTTGTGCAGCCTCATCCCGCAAACAGAAGGGCACAAGCGGTATGCTACGAGAGCAGCTGCCGTCCGAAGTCATCAGATTTGCTCGTTTCATCGGTTTGCACTGTGCATGGACGAGACGGGAGCCTTGACTGGACTTGTTTGCATATTTGCATGAGCATGGGCGTGAGTGAGAGCAGCCGTCTTTTTTCTAGATGCATCGAAATCGCTCCATGAAAGTTGTGAGTCATGTGCAGCAGTGCACAAGGTGCAGGCATTTGAGAAGTTAGCATAGGTGGGTGAGCCCTGAGCCATTCAAGCATTCAGTCAGTGATTCAGGATGCCAGCATGGAGGTCACCTGGCAAGAGGCCAAGACCAAGAAGCAAAAGCATTGCATTGTGTGCGGGCAGGTGGGAGCTGCAGGCAGTAAGAAGAGTTCTGGAAGCATGGCTCCCCCCGCAGAGATTCCCAAGCAATGCTCATTCTGTCTATTGTTCTGGCACAAACGATGTGCAGATGGAATCACGGAGGAACTTTGTGAGAATATCCGCACAGGGGAGACTTTTGCAGACATTGTCAAGATGAGTGCCGTTCTGGTGCGATCCATGTCTACACTGCCGGAATTTGTGACATCCATGCTGCTCAATGATCAGGAAGTTCATGATAGAAGCAGGCTCGGCTTTGGTTGCTACTGCGGTTCAATTGCCACAGTGCAGTACTGCTTGTGGTCAAACCCAAACTCGGTCCCTAAACCCTAGGACCTAAGTGTGCATGTTGATTCATCTTGATCGGTTGTGTTGTGCCGTGCCTGTGACCAGGACAAGGAATGCTCAATTCACACATCGGCCATGCCCATTATGTTCTATGCTGCTGAGCCAGATGCTGGGCTTTGGTTTCAGTGTTTGTCTTGATTCACGAGTCTGGCAGATGCAGTCTGTGTGAGGTTGCATGCATGCTGTATGCTGCCAGTGTTGTAGCAACATGTCAGCATGGCCGACTGCATGGTGCTGCATGAATGCACTGCACGGCTTTTGTTTTGGGCGATAGACGTGGTTGCAGCATGGTTGCATGATTTGCATGATCATGACGGCTGCATGACTGCACGTCTGCATTGTCTGCATGAATGCATACAATAAATACAATAAACCAAGCTGTGTTGTGACTGAGATTGTGTTATGTGTTTGCCATGCAGGACGGACAATGACAATGACTCTGACAATACCGTCAATGCCACGACAACCCGAGCCCAAGAAGGACTACAAATCGATGATGAAACGATTCTCGGGCTGCATCCAGAGGGCCAGACGTACCTTCATGTTTTGCATCGTTATGAGTCTTCAGTGCTGCATGTTCGCAAGTAGTAGTACTGAGTGCTGC
Organism: Symbiodinium sp. clade A Y106; assembly: GCA_003297005.1. Classification (NCBI taxonomy): domain Eukaryota; class Dinophyceae; order Suessiales; family Symbiodiniaceae; genus Symbiodinium; species Symbiodinium sp. clade A. The sequence continues at coordinate 126,244 of BGNK01000946.1, read as the reverse complement.
CAGCCCAGCAACAGGTGCTGTCAAGTGCCTCATGTCTCACTTCATGCGATTCATGCCTGGATGTCAGTCAGTGCTGCATGCATGCTGTCGAAGCCTGTGAAAGCTCTGAGAATCTGAGCCAAGTGAGTCATGGGTCGGTCATGTCAGTCACTGTTGCATTGAATCATGACATGTCATGTGTCATGGGGTTGACTCAGATTGCCTTGACTTGACACAGTGACACAAAGCTGCCACTGCACAGCATGGCGAACCGTGACGGTGCCGAGACTCCGGTCTGCGACTCCAAAGATGATGACTACCAAGAGGAGTGGCGGCCGGAGTGGCGGGACTGGGAGCATGGGCTTGGAGATGGTGATGGAGACGACAAGCAAGGCTGGGAGACCGGCTGTGGTGGCGATGGCGACGACCCAGTGAAGGAGCAAGAGGAAGCAGCGGCGGCGAAGAAGATGACGCCCAAGCAGCCAAGCTTCCCTCCGCCTCCGCCGCCGTCCAAGCATCTGATGCCTCCCAAGCCGCCGCCAGTTCCACACTGGTGCCGGACGAAGTTTCCTCCGTGTCCCCCCTGGCCATTCCCGTGCCCGCCGTACATGTACATGTGGCCTCCCATGCCTGCTATGCACTTTCCTCCTCCTCCAGTGCCGCCACCGCCGGCAGGCCCTCCGCCGCCAGGCCCTCCGCCGCCAGGCCCTCCGCCGCCAGGCCCTCCGCCGCCCAAATCCGGGCACAAGGACTATCCGGGCTATCCGACCAAGGTGCAGGCAGCAACACCGCCCCCTACCGGACCAGCTCCACCACCGCCTCCGCCGCCTGTCGAGCCTGTCGAGCCGAGCGAGACTGTTCCCAGCAACTTTCAGCGAAGCGGTCAACCCTACCGGGTGGGCCAGGACGAGATGTTCCAGGGACGTTTGAACCCCAACGAGGCAGAAGGGCCAAAGTAACTGCACTAGACTCGCTTTGTATCCTTATCGCATACTAATACCACAAGTCTGCAGTAGACGTTGCTATAAGGGTTTGTAAGTTTGTAGAAATTGAAACAGGAAACACACTAATACAAACCACTATTCCTGAACATCAGGTTGTGGAATGCCGCGATATGGTGCTCTACCACGACAAGCCATCCTGGGAAGCAGCTACTTCTCCGGCAACACAGTCCCCGGACCCCTCGGATGAGAATGAGAAGTCAGAAGGAAAGGCCAAGGGGCCGGGGACGAATCCGGTGATGAAGGAAGAGGCGGCAAAGAAGAAGAACAAGAAGAAGGCAGCAGAGAGTGGCCGGAAGAAGAAGAAGGCTCGCACTCGGACCTCCTCGCATGACAGTCGACAGTCCCGGGACAGTCGTGGCCGTGGCCGCCCCCGACACAGTCGCGGTCGCCGGAGTCGTGGCTGTGGCCGCCGCCGAAGGAGCTCGACTCCGACGCCAACGTCCAGCTACGAAAGCCGTGATCGCGATCGCCGCCGTCGCTACAAGAGACAGAGACGGTAGTGGTCTGATTCGGCTGTGGGCCGTGGGCATAGGGCCATAGGGCTCTGAGGCTGTGAGGCTGAATCGTCGAAATCGGGCACTCGGGAGGGCCCTGCACTGACGGGCACTGCCGTGCCCTGCACTTTATAGTACAGAGAAACCTTGTCATTTTCGCACTGCTTGAAAGTAATGGTGGCACGGCTTGCGGCTTGCGGTTTGAGTGGCATGACAGCAGCAGCCACAGCAGCCATGGCCATGTGACACGTGCATGCTGCATGCTGACGTGTGCAAAACACCTGACCTGATTTGGTTTGTTTGCCCGAGTGCCGATGCATGGCCATGCATGGCACTTTTGTACTTGCAGTGTTGTGTGTGGACTTGGTTGCTTGCCCAGGAACAGTGGACGATGAGTGGCTGTGTCTGGGATGCATGCTGCAGTCCGAGCTTGCTTACATGCGACTCAGTGCATTGGCAGCATGATTCCGACAGCATTGCTTTAATGTAATGTCGTGGTGGTGTGTTTGTATCTTCAGGCAGTTGGACATGTGCCCATGCACTGCAGACATTGTCGAGACCATGCTTCACACATGCATGATGCATGATCAGAAAACTTGACGTGAGGACTGGATGTGGTTTGACTGCCCAAGTGCTGAAGATTTGTACGTTTGTTTGCTTGGTTGCTCGCCCAGGAACAAAGTGGATGATTGGATGATGACTTGGTTACTATAGTTGCTGTGTCTTGGATGCATGCTGCAGCATTCCGATCTTGCTTGCAGTTGGCTCATTGCAATGGCATCATCGTCATCATTACAATTGCCATAGTGTTGTGAGGGTTTGTCTGTTGACAATTTAACATGCGGCCGTGCACTGCAGACATTGTTGAGACCATGCATGTCATGTTGCTGTCCCGCAGAGTGCATGCAGTGTCACAGGTTTTAGATGGAAGCAAATAATAAATCATAGTTCATTAGTTATATGATATGGCGATGTGGTTGTGTAATGATACGATTCATGATACCTGTAGCAACGGGGTGTGTGGGGTCGGGGTGGTGTGGACCGGGTCGGTGTGGAAGATGGGGGTGTGGACCGGTCCATAGATCCGTCCACGGGGGGGTTGGGGTGTG
>BGNK01000946.1:107718-121024 GCA_003297005.1 Symbiodinium sp. clade A Y106 | reverse complement strand
GTCCGTCCACGGAGGTCGGGGTGTGGACGGTGTCCGTCCGCGGGGTCGTGGTGTGGACGGTGTCCGTCCAAGGGTGGACGGGGTCGGTCCACGGGGGTGGGGTGTGAAACGGTGTCCGATCCACGGAGGTCCACAGCCACGTCCACAAGTCCGTCTACGGGGGGTCGGGATGGGGTGTGGACGGTGTCCGTCCACACAGGTGGTGGGGGGTGTGGCCACAGTGTCGGGGGTGTGGACGGGATCCGCACACCAGTTCACTTGATCAGGACTGCTTCTGGACTCTTGGGCCAATGTGTTGGAAGTTACTCAACTGCAACATTAGCTGCCGTAGCTGTCATGCCATATTTTTTCCATGTCAGGAAGAGCACGGCTCAATGGCACATGACATGTAGTGTTGAGATGTTACACGTGTCTGATGCAGCAGAGTTTGAGAGGATCGATTGAGCCTGTGATGTGAATGGATTCTGATTCGGTTATTGTATTGCATCTAACCCGGTGCAAGAGACATTCTTCTTTGTGTGTTGTGCTTGTCCTTAGTTGTGGTGCAACTATCGCGGTTGGCTCGTTTAGCCCATGGCACCCAAGCGTGGCGGAGGCAGAGGTCGTGGCCAAGGAGGCGCTAGTCCAGCAAAGAGGAAGCCTGTGCCAACTGCAGCCAAGAGTAAACCTGGTGCAGACGCCAGGACTCGAAGTCGTGTGAATGTGAGACGTGCTTTGCAGAAGGACACTTCACGGACAAGTCAGACAAGCAAGGGTAGCCGGGCAAGTCAGTCCAGCCGAGCCAGCCAGAAGAGTAGAAAAAAACCAGCAGATCCAGTTTCACCGAAGCAGAGTACACTTGATCTCAGCTTTGCAGAGACTTTGCGAGCAGAGAAGCCTGTACAAACTAGCGAGGACGTGCAGGAGATGCCGCCGCAGGATGATGAGAGAGTTTGTGACCATCAGATGCCGTCGCAGCCAGCAGAAGAAGCAGCTACCAAGACAAAGGAAGAGATGAACCTGGACGAATCCAAAGATGTGCAAGTGCCAAGCTTTGCAGAGACTTTGCGAGCAGAGAAGCCTGGACAAACTAGCGAGGACGTGCAAGAGATGCCGCCGCAGGATGATGAGAGAGCTTGTGACCAGCAGATGCCGTCGCAGCCAGCAGAAGAAGCAGCTACCAAGACAAAGGAGGAGATGAACCTGGACGAATCCAAAGATGTGCAAGTGCCAGAGCAGCTTCAACCTACCGAGACAACGGAAGAGGTCCAGGTCCAAGATGCATCCAAAGATATGCCAGTCCCAGTTACCACGCAAGCTGAGTTACAGACAGATCCAGCTGCAGCTCCACCTCAGTCTGCCGAAGTCACCGAAGTCACTTGCCTCCGGCCCCCAACTGTGGATGCACCTGCAGAACGCAGTCCTGTTCAGAATCTTGCAATGCGGCTGTTTTGGAGCAATTCCCATGACTTAGTTTGTTTTCCAGGCTGAGAATGCACCATATGACTGCAATTCAGAGTGCAACAAAAAGCTGTTAACATTTATCGTTAGTTGTCAGCCATGGCACTGCTTGAGTCCACTGCTTGAGGAAGTTGTGATTGTGCAGTGCTTGTGCGTGTGTGTGTGTCTGCATGCATCATTCAGTATCATTCGGAGCCATTCAGAGCAGGTAGCCTGACGGTAGCTCGCTTCATGTGGCGGTTGAACTGAACATTGCTTGACTTTCTCGATTGCTATGCATCTGAGGTTCGCAGCCGACCCTGCCGATGCGATGATGATGATGATGATGATGCGGTCTTTGCCTCAAGGGGCATGGATTTCATGGATGTGATCATCATCACCAATTCAATGGGCCAGTGGGCCAGTGGGCTGTTGTGCTGTGAATCGCTTGGTTTGCTTGTCATACTTGTCATATCTCATGACTTGTTTGCAGTCACACTGCTTCCATGCAGATGCTTCGATCATAGGAAGAAGTCACTTGTGCATGTATTGATTGTGACATGCTTGCACGGCATGCACATTGTTGTCATTGGCATTTGGCTTCTCAAGCTTTCTCCCTGTGTTTGTGCCTGTGCGGCCAGCGGATCAGAGCTCATGTCGGAACAAGCAAGTGACGACAGTCATGACAGTGGTGTCGATGGCGCTGAGTCCGGTGACAGTGATGTGGACTTCTTCGACGACTGCGAGTTCGACGATCTGGAATTTGACTGGGAGACTAATGCAGCTCTGTTTGGTGATAGCAGCGATGATCGTGAGGATGTTGATGTGCCACGAGCTTCTGGCACGCCGGTGGGACGCCTGTTGAGCAGAATCCCTCGAGCCGGGCACTTCCCGCCAGTACTGGACCCCGGTTTGTCAGGCAACCCAGCTCCGACGATCACTTCGACTGCCAGCTCGTCTTCAGGTGTTGCCGGTGGTGCCGAAAGAACAGACCCTGCCGCTGCTGAGACGGAGCCTGCGACGACGGAGAGGATCACGATGACGGCGCCCCGCCGCAACAGAAAGAAAAGCGGGGGGCCGTCACCTAGGCCAAGCCAGGCCCCGCACATTCGGGCTGCTGCGGCCGCTGCGGCCGCTGCTGCTGGTCCCTTGACATCCGGCGGGCCGATGGATGAGGACGGTGTGCCTTTGGGGCCAAGCTTCGATATGAGTCTGTGCCGCATTCGCCCTGGCTCTCGTGATGATGGTGACGACGGCCAAGGTGACGTTCTGCAGTCAGAAGCGAGTTCCAGCTCCGCACCGCCGCCGAAGGCGGCCGGCCCGAAGCCTGGCTCCAGAGCTTGTGCAAAGATGCTAGTTCGTAGTGGCTTGAGATGTGGCTGTTGCTACTTGGTGAAGACGGAGTGTCGTTTTGCACAGTCCAAGCAAAACCTGTGAAAACGGTTTCATCTGAGATGAGACAAGAAAACGCAGGCTCAAAAAGGAGTGGTTTCTTCGTTTTGCACAGCCCAGACTGCCGAGACTCGCATGCATGCATGATAAGTAAGTAAGTGTGACATGATGACGGCCGAGGTGGTGCCGTTCTACAGGCAGAAGCGAGCTCCAGCTCCGCCCCGCCGAAGGCGGCAGGCAGGGGCCTTGTGCAAAGATATTGCTTCGTTCTGCATTGAGATCGAGACGTGCTTGGATTGTTTGCTGCTACTTGTTGCGAGGGAGTGCCGCTCTGTACTAGTCGAAATAATCTCTGTGACAGGGACCTTCGCAAAAAAGGCTCCAAAATGAGTGTGGGTTCCCTTTTCACAGCTAAGACTCGCATGTCGCATGCCAGTCTGTTGTGCACGAGTGCATGAGTGCATGATGCAGTGCTTGATTCGTGATTCATGACGTGTTGTCTTGTGTGTACTGGTTGTGCACTTGTTTGGTTCCTTGCCGCAGAGTTCTCAGCTGTAACAGTGTAGCAGTGCAGTGCTTGGCTTGTTGCACGACTTCAACGACTCATCGTTAAGATGGCCCAGCTGGCAGCCGAACAAGCATTGTTCGGCGAGCAGTCTTTGACAGAGCGGTTTGGGGGCCTCACTGGCCGAGAGCTGCAGGAGAAAGTATTTGCAATTTACCAGGCAGGGCTTGGGTTTGCCACAACACTTTCACAACAATTGTTATTCCTGACACGGCCTGACACTGACACGTCAGGTATCCGACGGGCTCACTGTACCCTGGTACACTGATGCAGAAGCTGCCAAGCAAGGAGTCCGTAACATCACCCGGCATCCTCTGAACAACAGGAAACAGGTCAGTGTTTCCAGGGCCTACGGCCGCAATATCCTCCGGCACGGCATCATGGAGGGGTGTCGCAGCCAGCCTTGGCTGGTGGAGCATTTGGTCGGCAATGTGAGTCGTGAAATCTTTTTGCCAGTGCCGAGTCAGATGATGTGACTATTGTGTACTGTGTGCCGAGGCCTCTCGCAGATGGATCGCCTTACCTTGCCATAACTTTTGGAACACTGCGACTTGACCTTGGCCATGTTGTTGGAGCGATGAGCATATGTAGCATTGTGTCGTATGCATCGCATGATTTGCATGATGTCACTTGCCACATGGGCTGCCGTTGCCTTAGTCACGAAGACGTGTCGCTTGTGTTGAGCCGAGTGAGGAGTCATGGGCCGTGAGTCGAGATCCATGATTCATGTATGATTTGCCACATGCATGCATGTGAGTGAGTGAATGATCTTAGAAGTCTTGCTGGCAGGTCCGAGGCATTCTATACGGTGGCTGCCGACCCCCAGCACAGCAGCAATCCACAGGTGATAGCCACGCAAAAGGCAGGCCTTCGCAATTGCCGTGTCTTCTCCAAAAAGACACCAAATGATGTTCTGCAGTTTCTTGGATCATTGGAGCATGGTTGTGACAGATTACGTGATTGTGTGGCTGTGTAGTTATTTGACGACGGCTCTCTGACATCGTGACGCTAGATGTTTCAGGCTTCAGGGTTGTGTTTTCGTATGCACATGTTGCTGTTGATCGCTTCCAAACATATCAGGTTCCTCAAAGACATCAACAATTCCTTTCACGGCGGTTCCGGCATCAATTTCCATGAGAAGTTGGTTGGGGTCCAGGAATTGGACGAGGCAGCGGCACGGTTTCGGCACGGCCGCACCGACGCCTCCTAGAAGACTCGTAGCACATGGAAAGCGGTTTGCCGGTTTGCCACACATACTAAAGCTTGACGTCGACTGCAGGCATGGCGATCGTACAAAGAACGCCGTGGGATCTCCACGAGATCTTCTGACAGAAAGGATCTGACTGACTGGATCGAGAACAGCGAATTCAAGGACACATGCTGACAACATGCATTGGATGCAATGTAGTGTAGTGTAGTGATGTGACAGTGACGTGGATATGTCGCATGGCCACATGCATAGCAGTGCAGTTTCTGTTGTACTATTGTACTAATTGATTTTCCTCTTGCTGGAGTTTCTGTAGTTGACATGCATTGGATGCAGTGCAGTGTAGTGATGTGACATTGACGTCGACATGAGACATGTCGCATGGCTGTGTGGCCACGTAGCAGGGCAGTGCAGTGTCAGTGCAGTCAGTGCTGTGTTGTGCTGATGTTCTTCTTGCTGGTTGCTTGCAGTTGTGGAGTTGTGGAATCTAAATAAAAATAGGAACTTGTCATGCAGCAGGAACGATACAACGGGAACAGCTTCAAAACCGCAAAGGCTTTGAGAAGCAAGCTGGCTAGCATGAAGGTTCTGGAAGAATGGGAAACAGTGTTCGCTACCGAGACGGATTTCTTATCACCGGAGATGGCTAACAAGCACGATCGAGTTCTGCTCTGCATGAACAGCCTCGGCACCATGATCGAAAACAATCTTCCCGGACAGCCTGCTGAGCATCAGGGCTTGTTGCTCATGGAGTTGTGCAAGTTTGTTGTCAGAAGCTGAGATAGATTTGCTCGAGCGGTTTCAACTCACTTGGGCCTTGCGGCCTTGAGTTTTGCACGATAGAAACGCCCAGGTCCCTTTGTTGCCACCGACGGACGTGCAAGGTGCCCGAGTATATCCGTGGCTTCTGACGAAAGGCCCCGACTCCAAGGAGATGCAAGAAGCGGAAGTGAAGCTTTTCACAGCGATTGCTGGTGCTCCCTTCGTTTCCAAGCTGGGGCAGAAGCGGGCTGCGGCCACAGGCACAAAACCCACCAAAGTGAAGGCGGCTGCGATCGAGGACGAGCAGGACAACAAGAAGCAAACCGCCAAGAGCAAGGCGAAATCAAAAGCGAAGGCAAAGTCAGGCAAGAGGAAAGCACAGGGCGACGATGAAATGCTGGAACCCAGCTCAGCCCTCCAAGGACCCGTCGAATTTGAGGAAGGCTCTCGTCCACGGCGATGGCTAGACGATCTCCTTGGAGCATTGGTCGCGGCGAACTACGGGAAGCCACTAATTCATCCATGGAACAGCCCCGCCGGCCAGTTGACACGGATGCTGGTAAGTTTTGGCCTCGAGTTCGCATTGACTGGCAAACTCAGCCTGAACAACAAGATCTTTAAGGACTGGTCCAAGGTACCTAAGTCTGACTTAGCATGACTCAGCATGACCATGCATTGTTCCGGTTGACTCATGACTCTTGACTCGAGACTCTGTTGAGCTTGGGGCTCACTGACCACAGGTCAGACCGCACTTGCAGAGCTTGATGAGAGCCTCGATCAAGCGGTCCGGTGCCAGAGCCGGTACCGGTGAATCCTTGACCTCATCCGCCCCACCTAGCGATGCAGCCGATTCCATGGTGAGTCATTTGTTTGCTCGTATTTCCGAAGAGAAGGCTGCATTGGAGAACCAGAGTGCAGAGCAAGGCAGCGATGAAGATGTCAGTGATGTCAAAGCATGGGTCCGTTTTGTCTTGTTTACGTGCAAGGCGACTGTCGAAGATGCCGGTGTCTTTCTTAGCAAAAACACAGGGCCAATTGAGTCCCACCCCGCTTTCCGTGGCTTTCGTGGAGTCTTGAGAGACGCGACCTGCACCTGCAATGCCGATGCCGGTGCAGATGCCGAAGCCTGCAGTTTCCATGACGAGTCAGAGCACAGCATCCAAGACTTGGTTTGGGGTGTCACCGAGTGCTTGCGGGTTGACGAGGAGTCAGTGCCTGCTTCGGTGCTGAGGGTTGGCCTGGCACTGCTTGGTGCTGTTGCCATTCATGCGTCGGGTTTGCAAAAAAAGTCCGACGGTGACGGGTCCGCAGGGTCCGGTGAGAAAGTGCAGACAGTGGCAGAGATCGTGGGCAAGCATGCGAAGCCGCTTGCTTTGATTGAGAACGAGCAGGGCGAGTTGGTCTTCAACGAGCAAGCGATCGAGGGCATGATTGTTTGCCGAGCACTTTACATGCTATTGGGTTTGAGACAGGTAATTGAGAAGCCCTTGGAAGCTCAGAAGTTCGTCACTGTGTCGGATGTGCCGTGCTTGCCCGCCTTTGCTTCACTTCTTGACTACTTGTTGAGCAAAGATGGCAAGTCATATGTCATGGAAATCGAAAGCCGCTGCCATTTCGCCCAGAAGTCCCAGAAGTCACAAGGTTCCAAGGATTCCAAGGCTGCATCCTCGGAGTCCGCCCCTGATCTGTGGTGCTCGACTTGGTCCAGAATTCTCGGGTTCGCGACCCGAGCCCAAGGTGAGGCCGCGACTGCGGCGGCGAATGTGGTGAATGTGGGCGAGCAACCCGATCCCAAACGTGCTAAGACTGAGACTACAAAGCCGGCGAAAGACTCCAAGGGCCCAGCAGTTCAGATTCAGCCGCCTGCCGACCCAAAATCGTGGGCGAACTTCTTGCCAAGCCCAACAAAGCTCTTTACCGCGAAGTCGTTGGCAGACAGCTTCTTGAACACGATCACAACTCCGACTGCGACCAGTCCCAATGAAGCACAATCCACAGAAGCCGTGAAAACAGAGGCAGCGACAGCATCAGCGTCAGCAGCAGCACAGCCGCAGGCTTCGGAATCGGCCAAGCAAGTTGAGCTATTGAATAAGACTCCGACAATGGCTAGCATCTACAACATGCACAACCTTGCCGTTGCCAAGTCCTTGAATGTGCTTGATGTGTTGGCTGTCGGAATGCAGGTGCAAACATACATGCTGCAGAAGTCGGCGTGACCCGTCGCCATGTGTCACCTTTCGTGTTGTTTCTGTTTCTTCATTTATTCATGTTTCATTCAGCATTTAATCGACGGTTTTAGTCTCAGTTTCAGTCCACAGTCTTTAGTTATTGCTTACGGGCCATATAGTGTTGTGTTGGGTTTTCATGTTGACTGTTTCGTGGATTAATAAGTGATTAGCAGTGAAGTGAATGATTCGTGATATCGTGCAATCGTTCAGATAGTGCAGTCGAGGCAAGGGTCCAGTTCAATCCTTCTTGGTTTGCTTCAAGTGGACTTGAAGTCGCAGCTGATGATCAATGTTGTGGATGCTTCGAACACTTTGAGTTTGAGTGAAGAGGACGAGGATAAGCACATCGTGTACATGCACGGGCATGTCACACCGGAGCAGACGGCCAAGTGTGTGAAGGTTGCGGGAGCAAGATCACATGCATTTGTTGCTTCCCATGTCCCATGATGCATCACGATGCCCATGTCATGTGTTTGCATGTGTTTGCCGGTGTGTGACTTTGCTTTATCATGGACTCCGTGTCATGAAGGTCACTTGTGCAATCATGCATTGGCACTTCCCATAGGTGGCTGAAGCAGTGTTTGACGATGGGCCTGTCAGCTATTACATGCACGGCGACAATTTCAATAAGACCACCAGTGCTGCTCCGAATGCCATTTGGATGATGAAGACCGGCTATGCCGAGGATAAAGCTTTGTTTGCTGCTCAATCCCAAGAAGTGACGCTAGAGTTTCCAGATGCGTGCGGGACTGAGTCGCTTTAAAGACTTGTAAAGACTTGTTAGCTTTAAGCATGCATGTGTCAAAGCAAAATCACCACGGGAACATGTCCTGGTTAAGGCGCGGATGTAAGCGATCGGTCACTATCACGGAGCACTCGGCAAAGCTTCGGATGAAGGCATGCACTTGCACTGCAGTTTACCTTAAGCTACCCATGTGTCAATGTGTTGCTCGATGGTAGTCAGTGGTCATCAGTCATGAGCGGCATGAGCGGCATGAGCAGTGCTTGATTCGCTTGAAGTCATGTCATGTCTTTGAGTCCTTGAGTCATGAGTGCTAAACGTGAGTGTGCGGCCATGTTTTTGCAAGGCATTGGCGGCTCTGGCCCGTAAGCAGGGTAAGGCAATCAAAGATGCAGCCAGTGAGGTGTTGTGCACTCGGTCGAATTTTCCGGGCGAAACAGCCGATGCTAAAGGTGCTGGGCGAAAGGCATCATTGTTTGCATCCAATCAGGTGCTGCTGGGTGGTGTTGCTTTTGCCGGCAAGCTTGCAGCAGCAGACTCGCAGGCCGAGATGAATGTGCTTATGAGCAAAGTTGAGCAGGCCGCAGATGATCTGTGGTTTCTTGCTGCACCTGCGCCCAAGATGTGCCAGCACTTGCTCCGCTGAATTCGTTGAGTAAAGTATGGATTCTTGGATTCGTCAATGCACTTGTGATCACTTGCACTTGTACTGTGCACACATGCACTGCATAAGCCTGCAACATCACACTGAATGACTGCATTTCAAGCCAGCCTCTTTCCTGCTTGATTGCATGCCATGCCGCATGATTGCATCGTTGAGTTGTTGACTTGATTGGCGCTAGAGAGTTGTGAAATGCTGTAGCCACACACGGGCCATTAATGTTGGTTGTGAGCTGTGCATGATGTCAGGTGAAAGCAAATGATGACATGTCATTCGGAGCTTTTTGGGATTTCTTGTCAACGATTCGGCGGCTGTATGTTACACTCATGTCATGTAGTGGTACCGTGCGGTATCATTTCCACCATGCATGTTTTTGAATCTGGGTCCCACGGGACGTCTGTGAAAACCAAGTTCATGCCTTGCTAAATGCTGTGTGCAGATGGTTCGTTTCGCTTGTTTATAAATATAGATATGTCACGGCGATCACGGACCCAGACTTCCCGGCTTGAACGGCACCGCACCACGTCGCCTGTTTCACCACATTGAGCTTCTTGTGGACTGTGCTGCAAAAAAAACAAGATGTCTCGACAACAGTGCCAGTGTCAGCTGCTGCGGCTTGAATCAACAATTCCAATCCTCCGGAATAGTGTGGTCGTAGTCCCAAACATTGAGATTTATTATGTCTCAGCTCGCGAATTCTTTATAAATGAGTCTGCAACTTATCATACATTAACTTTCTTCACCAAAAAAAACATACATTCATGCAGCGGGGCCGCATGACATAAAGAACCACGAAACCGCGGACCTGATACACTATAGCCGCCGGGCCTCAATCTGTAAGCAAACCATGCCACTGCGGACGGGTATCCTTCAAAATCCCGTCCGCACATCTTTTGCTATCCGTTTCCACGAGTGACGNGCGGACCTGATACACTATAGCCGCCGGGCCTCAATCTGTAAGCAAACCATGCCACTGCGGACGGGTATCCTTCAAAATCCCGTCCGCACATCTTTTGCTATCCGTTTCCACGAGTGACGTTTGGAAGTAAATAGGGATACTTACAAGAACAACATATGTACATTTAGGTTCTACGAGCACAAGCCTCCGTGTTCGCGTGATCTGAGGCGAGGTGCCCCTGTGGCAGCGTTCGGCCCCCGTCGTCGCGGACTGGGAGTCAGGTTGAGTTTAGGGCTGAAGGTTTAGGGTGCAATTTGCTGACTTTTCGAAGTCATTCATGCCGTGGCATACTAAACATGTGTATTTGGGCATCGGGAACCAAAGATTCGCACTGCGCCTGCGTATCAAGCTTATTAAGAACCCTCTGATTCTTATTTAGGGTTCTTAATACATGTCGTATCTGGGGCTCAGTTCGTAAGTTGAAGACCGGGTGTCGGGTTTGGGCTTTATGGTGGAAGGTTAGCAGTGGCCTCAGAGACTCAAGAGTCCAACGAGTGCACCCAAGCCTCTTCTCTGAGAAGTGTTCGCCCATGGAGGACCCACGGCAGCACGACGCCCAGGCCAGTGCCGAGCCAGTTCACCATGAACGAAACCCGCGCTCAGACCTGACGAAGCCTTCGACCCTTGATGTCCAGATTTCGTAAAAAGCCCCTGCCTTGGCAAGCCATTGAGATCTAAGCTTCCATTTTCCCAAGCTGCAGAACGAAATGCAGGCCGGCGCTCTGGAAATCGTCGCATCGCAGTTTGACGAGCTGCCTGGCACGAATTTGTCGTGTATACATGTATACTGTATACTGTATACATACACATGTAGCCGCACATACGCCGGAGAGGGAGCGGAACGGGAGCAGTAGTCGTAGTGGTAGCTGTAGCGGTAGCGGTGGGGTCGTGGTGGTGGTGGTAGTGGTGGGGGTGGTAGTGGTGGTGGTGGTGGTGACGGTAGTGGTCGTGGTCGTGGTCGTGGTCGTGGTAGTGGTAGTAGCAATCGGATTGACATTGTGAATACCCTTGCAGGGGACTGCTGAGTTTGCGAATTTACCGAAGTGTGGAATTCGAGAGTAGCTTCAGCTGCAGATTCCATCTGCAGGCTAGCGCTGGACGACGGCAAGGACGTTCTGGTCATGTTCTTTGCACCTTGGTGCGGCCGCCCAGCTGGACTAAACGTCATTGGAATGACAATGGAAACCGAACCCTGAAAGGATCCTGCTGGTGTTGGTGGTGGTAGTAGCAACGGCAGTGTCAGCAGCAGCTGCCTCCACGGTGGTGATGCGTGGTTGTGTTGTTGGTGGTGGTCGTCGTCGTTGTCAGCGTCGGCATCGGCATCCATGTCGTCGCTGTCGCCGCCGTCGTCGTCGTCGATCTTTGACGTCGTCGTAGTCGATGGTCGTCGTCGTTTTCGTCGTGGCGCTCGTCGTAATGAGTCGTCGTCCTCGCATCACAACTTGGCGTGTTTCTGGCGTGCTGTCTGTCTGTCGGTCTTTGCTGCTCTTGAATGTGCACGCATGCAGACGCGGGCACGCTCGGACGGATGGATGGATATATGGTATACGTACGCACGCTATGTATGTATGTATGCATGCATGTATGTATGTACGAATGTGTGTATGTATGTATGTATGCATGCTTAGAGCAAAAGTTCATAATTCCCAGACAGATAGCGATGAAGTGATAGATCGAGGTGTGGTCGTATGTAGTTCTAGTCGGATAATGCTGAGTCCCGCAAGACTTAAACTGCTAGAATCGATCATTGTTTCATACCGCCTCCAGCTGCTTAATGCCGAGGCTTTTCCAAGCGCATGTCGCCGCGAGTGGACGAATTGGCACGGCACTTCCGCCATGCGAGACAGCTGTCGATTCTCAAGATCGACGACACACAAAATGATGCTTCCCGGATGCAGTGTAGCTCTTGCTATGTAATGTGCTTTACTTGTTGTCGTCATCAGAAACCTGAAGCCCAAACCGAACCTCGCACAACTTGTCTTGTGTCTCAGGTGGATCACCCGGTAATGAAGCAAATGAAGGGGTATCCCTTCCTGGCCTTCTTCCCGGCGGGCAAGAAGAATGATGCCGTGCCCGTGCGGGTGCCGTTGGGTTCGTTGTTTTCCGCATGATGGTAGAATCCACAAGCATGGAGCCAGTATGCCTCTTGTATAGAAGACCTTCGAGAAGAGAAAGGTTGATCCCGAAGCCAGCCGACTTATCGCACTTTGGGGTTTCAGGCGATGAGGGCTGCTGAGGGCGGATCAAGAGTGTGGGTTTTGTGGCCAGCTAGCGTGTAGGCCTCCGAACGCATCGTCATCTTAAGTCCTTGGGTTTTGGTTTGTTTTGCAGGTCAACGGCCGCCTGCTTGGTGACTCAGAAGCTTGGCTCAAGGACTGCAGCGCGCTCGCTCTTCATCCCTGTTTTTCGGAAATCCTGAGTTGCTCCTGTTGCTCTCAAAGCCCCTGAAACGAAGGCCTAAACAGCCTGGCTTGGATTCCTTGGTTCAAAGCATTGCCGTCTGTGAAGCGGCATGTCTGGCTCAGACATCTCCAACGGTGCGAGCCTGTAAAGCCTGGCTTCCTACACTTCTAAGTAACCCACCGGCAGACTCGGAGGAGGCAGTGCAACGCCTCCGTGCATTGGCCACGGTCGAGCTGCCGGAAACGGCGCCACTGGGCTTGGCGGATGCTAAGGAATCTTGCGGGGTTTTCTTGCGGGAATTCGAGCGGAGATAGCGTCGACAGTTAGCGTCTTGCTTTTCATGCTCGAGACGGTTCGGGACATGACATGGCACGAGGGTGATCCAAACGCAAGGCATTATTAAGCTGTTTGAACAGCCCTGTGATTGAGCCTCTTGAGATGACGATGAAACATTTAGTGATCTAGGGTACGTGATGTCTTAGCAACACACGTATTTGTATCGTGACCGCCCCACCCACGGCAGCGTGGCATTCCTAAGCTCCAAAAATCCTGACGCCCCAACCCAAAACGAGCTTTAAAGCCCCAAACTCTTAAAGCCCGCGGCCTGCTTCCGATCCCAACTCTGAACCCCAGGGCCCTGCACCCTAAAAGCTGAATGCTCAAGTCCTAAAGAACCCTAGACTTAGACGCTGAAGCCCTAACCTGAATGCTCCAAAGCCCGACAGTATAGCTTCATAGAAGCTCCGACGCCAAAGCTCTTTCCGAGGCCTTCCCCGGAGCCGGAGGAAGCCTCGGGGCTCCTCACCGACGCGGAAGAGCGCCTGGAAGAGTTCTGAGAAAGGCAAAAGAGCATTAGGTACCCCTACTAACCTCCTAACCTAAACCCCCCCATCCAGATGGCAGGTTAGAGGTTTGAGGTTTCCGCCAGGAGGATACTCGCGCGCGTCTGATACCTCCGCGCGTCTGATA